>PVJI01025613.1:0-20204 GCA_004026765.1 Micronycteris hirsuta | reverse complement strand
TTCTTTCAGGTAGAAATTATTTATAAAAACCAGGAAAGTGTCCAGAATTGAGTGTCCTTCACGTAACATCAGGCATCTTCTGATATATGATAGTCTTATTTAAAGGCTTTGGTGATAGTTTTTATGTTTTAAAATTTGGCATTAATAATTTTGTTTGTGTCTTTACATGAAGAGCAGTATAATTTATTAATAGAGAACTCAGTATTACACAATTTGAATTTTTATTAATTTAGAATGTATTATCTTTCATGTATCATCTAGTATAAAGCATAATTTTGCATTCCATGGGAAGAAGTTTTGCTAAACAAAATAAATTATGCAAAGCAAATTGCCAAGAAAAGGTTTTAAAATAATTAAAATATAATGAATGTTGTTTTGGGATACATGACGTTTGGAAGCATCTATTTACTTATTAATAATTGAATTTCTAATTATAAATCACTTTATTATGTATTTCCAATACCTATAATGGACAGTGTTAACCTTTGGTAGTCATTCAATGTACTTGGAAGATACAATTTTTTGATACATGCTAAAATACTGTTTCCCCTCTTTGGATTCCTCCTTTTTCACATTGAGAATACAATAGATCCATTTACTTACAAACACATTTAAAACTTATGGTGATGTGTGTCTTCCCTGAGGGCATTCGTTCAACTCTGACAGTGATAGGGTAGATCACCGGGTCTTTGCTCTCTCGTTGCCCTTTGTAACACCACAGGGGCCCAGAGGGCTGTGTCTGAGGCAGCATCCAGCCTGGAATCGGGTTTTCTGTTCTCCAGAACTCTGATCACCCCCAAATACATTGACGAAAGATCTGATAAAAGGGAATGTGTGTACTTCAGATTTCAAATCTTCATACATATAAGGTGAATTGTAATAAATCAGAAGAGATGCAGATTTACGTAAAGGATGAGCATTACATAGACTATAAAGTGGCACCAAGACCGACCTTGGGGAAAGCTGGTCAGTAAAATCAAGCTGCTTCCTCCTAAAAATAACCTTGTTTACTAGAATTCATGATTGGAAGAATTTTGGAATATTTTCTTCAGAGCTCCCCTCTGCTTCCCTTTCGTCTCCCTGACAACTATTAAGATTGTTTGCCGACACCCTGGTTTAAGCTTATATAACTTATTGTAGCAACTGCTGGTAGCTTCAAAATTCTGCCTAGAGCAATACAAAAACCCAGCAGATAAATAATGGGTGAATAAAGGAAAACATTATATTTGTAAAGCTTTCACCACAGGATTTCTTTAAATATTGTACTTCTCTAATGCAATTGAAATAATTCAATTAAATTTATAAAACACTTTCGGAAAGATATCCATAGTTTTAGTTAATTCTTGTCATGTATCTATTAGCACAGTGGTGATATTTTGAAATACCATTAAAACTAAATGAGAGCTTTCCAATTCCTCTAAATGTTTTTAATTTGTCAGCTTTAGAAATTTCATGAAATCACTCAAAAATATTTATGAAGTATCTACAAAGTAAGAGACATTGAAGGATGTAAAAAGAAAACAATATACTAATATTAACATTTGGCTCCTTATTATAAAGATAGACATATAATCTTTATTAAGGATATATTTTATTAGAAGATATGTAAGTGCTCATAATTAGAGTGAGAGGCAAAATGTAAAGACCATAAAAGAAATGCATATAAATGCATAGGATTAGGAAAATGGAAATAATTGAGAATTTTTCATTTTTGAAAATTATTATGAAATATCGAAAATCAATAGGACTGGAGATGTGTACACATGAGGACTTTTTAAGAACAATATAGTGGAGATATTAGAAATCTTTTTTATTATGATTTTATTTTATTTATTTATTTATTTTTAGAGAGGGGAAGGGAAGGAGAAACAAAGGGAGAGAAACATCAATGTGTGGTTGCCTCTCACATGCCCCCAACTGGGGCACCTGGCCCACAGCCCAGGCATGCGCCCTGACTGAGAATTGAACCAGCGACCCTTTGGTTCGCAGCCTGCACTCAATCCACTGAGCTACACCAGCCAGGGCGAGATATTAGAAATCTTAAAAATAGAAATTAATTGTTTGGGGGGTGACATTTTAAAAATAAATTGCGAAACGTTATTCATGTCAGCTAATATTGCGTTTGACTACAAGTAACAGAAATCTGACTATTGTTACCTAACCTAATAGCACTTCATTTCTTCACAAAGAAAGAAGTCTGAGTCAGTTCAGATATTTAGGCTGACTCAATGATGCCAACTCAGTGATGCTGACAACGATCTGGCTCCTTTTCATGTCATTCTCCATTTCTTCCTCATATTTCTCAGATTGCTGCTCCACTTCTAGGAATCACGTTAGTAGAAGATGTTTGCCAACCAAGTGGGTCCCTTTTAGTTGGGAAATCTTTAGCCAGAGGACTACCCTCCAGATGCTCATCATTGTTTCTCACCACGTTGTCACAATTCCCCATTTTTTACACCTTTCCTGGGTCTTGACCACACTTCATCAGGCATCTCTCTTCCACAGAATGCCCCGGACATCAGCTTGCCTCAAAGTCTGAACAAGCACTAAAATGCAGAACACTCCCGGTAAGCCTGTGCTGGTAAGTGGCTGACCACCCCGAGACACATTCCCTGTAAAACCTCTGCTTAACTCTCCCCTCTTTTGCCAGCTTCCTTATTTATTGCTTACTCTTCCCTATAAAAGAAAGTCTTTTTCTGTTTGATTTGTTGATGCATGTACATTTCTGAGATTGGAGAGTTCTCCCTATTGCAATAGTCTTTCTTCTGGAGTCTCTCCTTACCTCCATCTGGACTTGTTTTTATGACACTTCAGTTTCTGGTTTGGGGGGAGTAAGCCAAAGGGGGAGTACTGATGGTGGATATTAGTTAAGCCATGTGGAGTGTCTGCTGAAGCCTGTAAGTACTTAGTGTTTCAGCAGAAGCTGGCCTATTTGCCAGCACTGTTATGTAGCAAAATCATTTATTCATTGGAAAGAGGCTTGACCTAAATGATCTGAATGTTCCTCCCCAAATGTAGCAGTGTAATTTAAAGCATGGTTTACACACATCCCCAAATCACCTTTCGAGGAGCCATCACACCTAATTTTAATCAATTGGGAAAATATTTAGACACAATAGAACTTAAATTGGACTTTAATCATGGGTAGAATTTTGGAGTTGAAAAAATAGTGGTACATATTTAGTCAGGAAAATATATATTTAGTGTTTGTAACTCATTGACATGAGCCTGTATGGATTCTGTATTTAATCACCAATGATTTCCCAAGCTCCCAGGTTTTAGGAAGAGAATAACTAAATTCAAGTTCCCCATACATGTTGATATTTCACACCAAAAGACACATTTTTTATTTAAAATTTTTATTCCCATTTTCGTTTATTCTAGTCTTGGCAAGAAAATGAAACTAATATGCAATTTTCTCTCCTCTTGGTTCAAGAAAGCAATGTGATAAAACTGCATTTTGAGCTCATCGAAAAAGTAATTTAAATAATCCAAATGTGTTAACTATCTAATCATATTTAGAAATAGGATGAGAAAAAATCCTTTACTAATTCTCATGGGAAAAAGAATCCTGTTTTATGGATACACTGAAAGATGTTAATACAACTTCAGACAGAAAATATAGAATTCATTGTCTTAGCAGAAATGAATGCAATACTTATGAATAAAATAGATGTTAAAGAAAATACATTAAAAAATTAAAAAAAAAACTATTTTCCTTTAAATCACCTCACTTTGGTTTAGAAATACTTTTCACTCATGTTAACTTATTTGATTACTTTCTGAATGAGTGAAAAAATATATATACTATATATTGACCTCATAATTTGAATTAAAAAGGAAGCAGAAAATAATTTAGGTAGTTCCATTTATGATTTTCTTTACATACTGTACACTTTATGTACTTTTAGACAGACCTCACTATTTTCTGGTTTCGCACAGCACACATTTTAAGCAGACACACTACGTGGGATACTTCTGCCTTACTTCTAGGAACGGAATAATCATATCAAATGTGTACTCATAAAAAACATTAGTATGAGATGTATGTCATTGATTCATGTAGGAAAATATATTTTGCTGTGTAAAATATGCCACTTTGTTTTTGTTTTGAAAAGTTAAAAAAAGTTAAAAGGTACAATAAATAATATAAAAAGTACCAGTGTGTCCAACACAGAATTAGCTAATATTGACATGGTAAATGTTTTGCTTTCTATATAAATATGAATCTGATGATCTCTTCACTTATTTATCTTTTGTATATTTTAATATTTTATAATTTTTTCTATGAACATCTCGAACAAATTTTATTAGATTAATTCCTAATAGGTACTAAAGGTAAGTATAATTTTTATTGCTACTGTAAATGTTTGTTTTGTATAGCATTTTCTAATTTGTTATTGTTTACATATTTATAAGAATTCTAATGATTTAGTGTGTTGGTTACATGTCCAGCAAATTTATTAAACTATTAGATTAAATGTTATCTATAATTGTCCTGGATTTTCTATGTAAATATCTATTTTTTGACTTCTTTTTAAATTCATATGCTTCATATTTATTTTTCTTGAGTTATAATATTAGCTAGGACATCCAATGCAATGTTCAATAACTTAATGATAATAAAACACCTGTTTCATTCCTGACATATGTAGGGACGATCCTTATATTTGCTTTTAGAAAATAAGGGGGATATATGGTAATGGAAAAAATACAATGAAAAACAAACTATTAAAAATAAAAAGTGGGCAAAATAAAATTAAAAATACAGTAGTCTCCCTTATCTGTGATTTTGTTTTCCACAGTTTTAGTTATTCTTGATAACTGCAGTCCAAACTTATTAAATGAAAGATTCTAAAAATAAATGATACATAAAAATAAGTGAAGAAATAAATAAAAATAAAAAATAATATTTTTATAGATTTTGGTATACTTTATCAGGTAAAGATGTTCCCTTTGATGCCTGTATTGCTGAGAACGTATTACAAATGGTTTCTGTACCTATTTGTTTTAACATAAGATCTTTTAGCTTAATAAATCAATGTTTTACAGCGAATTGCTATTTTAAAAATGTATCAACCTTGCATTCCAGGCATAAAGCTTTTTTTTTTTGACATTTTTTAGTTCTTTTACAGACTATACTGAGTTGAACTTAATTTTTAAAGGTGAGATTTAACTGTAGTTTAATTTTTATACTGTTTCATAATTTTCCATATATATTAGATTAGATTCATAAAATGAGTATGTTTTCCATATTTTTTGGCTCTAAAATAATTCATGTAAAAGTTACCTATACAGTGACCTGGATCTATTGCCTGTTTTAGACAAAGATGTTGCCCCCACCCCCATCCAATTCAATATTAATAGCTATTGGTCTATTCAGTTTTTCAACTTAGTAAATCAATTTTAGTAACTTGTTTTTATATAAAATGCCCATTTTCATCTATCTTTTCAAGTATATTGACATAAAGTTATGTCAATAGTCACATTCTTTCATGATAAAAAACAACCCCTAGTATATTATTACCATCTCTCTCCTTCAAATTGCTAATGTTTTTTCATGCCCTCGTTCTTATTATCATTATATTTTTCTCTGTCGACCTTGCTGGAGGACCCCAAGCCTAAGCCTGTCTGCGCCACACGGGATTCTCCCAGCCACAGAGAGTATTTCCGGAGTGGACACGTGCTCTAATGCACAGCAGTGACACAGGGACAGCAGCTTTCTGTCACTCGTGGAGAATGTGGTCTTTCCTTTAAGATATAGATATGAAAAGAGATGGCCTCTTTCTTCTGAGCATTTTTAAGCACAGATTTGTGGCCCCAAACTGCTCTAATCCTATTCATCTCATCCTAATAAGAAAAGGCATCCAAGCAGGATGAGTGAAGCAGGCTTCAGGGAGATTTAACTTTAGCTATGAGATCAAAACAACAATCTACCCGTGAAGTCTCAGATAAATGAGCCAAGAAGTCCTTCATTGTTGAAGTCTCTTTGAGGTAGGCATTTGCTTACTTAAATCCTAACTGCTGCACCTCTTTTTTCTGTATTTCCTTTAGGTTTACTCTATTTTTCTTTCTTAGACTTCTTTGGCAGAGTTTCTACATAGTTGCCTATACAATAAATGTGACTCAGAAGTTGGTTAATAAATGTTCTCCATGTGAATTAAGAAACCTATCGTTTCTTTTTTACGCTAACCCCTGCATATTTATAAATCCTCAGTCAGTATCTCTCAAGGTCACTAGCTTCTCCCTGCCCGGCACCAGCACTGTGGATGGACATCAGAATCTCTGGTTTGGCTGACTGCAAACTCTCAGAATCATACTCCTTGACTCCAGCATAGCCAACCCTCCTCGTTACAAACTCTGCAACTAGAAAAATGGTCCTAGAATGCAAATTCTGTTTACCGCTTTTCTGCCTAAAATCCTTTGAAGACTGAATTATCAGGGAATTTGGTTGCAAATGAGAAAAACCGAACTCTGGCTACTTAAGGAGAAGTGCAGTTTGAAGGGTTTGGGGGAGTCCACACAATCAATGCCCAGAAAACGGGCAGAACAAAAGAAAAGTGAGGCGCAGCTGAGACAACATCACAGGCACAGTTTGCTCTGGCGGAGTGACCTTGACTCCTCTGTAGGGCTGTAGTTCCTCAGGGCTCTGGAGAGTGAAAACCCGTCTACCTTCCTTTTGAGAATTCTTTACCAAAAGAAAGCATGTCCATGTAAAATTGTCAAAATGACAAGTAAAAATGAACAGTGATCCTCAGGTTCTCCAGTTTAAACTCTACAACTTGGCTTATACAACAAATGCACTAAGCTTCTCATGTTTTTTCTTTCTTTGGGAATGTTCTGGCTAACTTTCATTCATCCTCCAGTTCTCAGCTTAGGATTTGCTTCATCTACAAGAAGCTTTCCCTTATCCTTTATGTCTATGTTCTCATAGAAAAAAATTGTACCTATAATGTCTGGTTAATATTTTAGATAGAATTCTGCATCTCCTTTATTGGACCTTATACTCTCTTTTAGTTCTGTTTCACACATAAAATGATGCTTGGCACAAGTTAGATACTCAATAAACACACATTAAATACAAAACAATATATGTGCAAGCATTCAGTGGAATTCCTGGAAAATACTTTGCTATTTTTCCCCCTTCTTTTTTTCACCTTTGTAATACACAGTTTAATTTGAGATTGTTGCTAATAAAGTCTGGATTCTGATGTACTGGAGATGAACTCGGGGCAGGAACTTGGATAGCCGTTGATGTTGGCTGCTCTTTTTATACAATAAAAATTTCATTCTAGTAATACCACCTAAGATTTCATTTTCCATCTACTCAGAAGCCCAGGGTATGAATTCCAGGGTGTCACTGGGGCGCTTGATATTCTATATGGTGTGATAGTCTTTGTTCTCTGAGAGTAGAGCTGCTTCTTAGTAGAGACTCAGGCTAATTGTGAAGATTCCCTTAAATTTACCATCTTGATCCCAAAATATCTTGTGTAAGAGATTTATGATGATGGCCTTTTTCCATCTTACTTGGTGTTAAGTTTTATATTTTCTATAGAAAATGAATTAATAGTGGTATAACTTTGAGAGGCCGGCTGTGTATAGTGAAAAATTACATCATTCAGGCAATCTTTCTTTAATATTCATGTATTATTGTCTATTAGGTTTTGGACTCTGGAATAGACAAAAAAGGATACCAAGATAAATAAGATTCAGTCTGTTCTTTAAAGGAATTTACAATGCAGTGAAGGAGACACATAAACCATTCATTCTAAAACAAGCAAAGAAACAAAACAATGAGCAAAATGGAAGCACTGAGGAGGGGTGTCCCTTGGTAAAGGTGACGGTGGCAATTCTGTGCCCTTGATAGTCAAGGAAGGACAACAAATTGGAGTTTAATTGGAACACTAAGTCTTTTGATGCTCTTCAAGTTCTCTAATGCAAAAGATGGCATGTGGAGAATTGTTTAAAACAAATATCAGTAGTACTCTACCTGTGGAAAGCAGACTATAATTGTGAGAGCTTTGACTCACTGGTATCCAGAAAACATAGTACATTTAAATGCCCAGTGATTAAGGACATAATTTTAAAATTAATACAGTAATTATAGATATTACTTGAGAGCCATTGGGAATTCAGTTTGAGGCATTATGAAAGAAAGAATTTCCTGAGAATTAGTGTTTTGAAATTATTCTAAAAATACAGATTTTAAGGTATATAGAGCTTAAACAGAAAATATTCCAACTATTTAGTCAAAGATTATTTTATATGTCCATGAATGCTGTAGTAGACTGTATTATTTACCTATAATTCTTCTTTCTGCTATCATGATGCATTTGGGGCCTAGTACACTTCCCTGCACCACTGACTTTGGGCTGGGTCAAGTGACTTCATTTGGCAATGGAATGCAGGTACAATGAGAGTGTACCAGCTCTGAGATGAAGGCTCAAGAGTCATTAAATACTTCTGCTCACTCTTCTTGGAGATTTTTCTATCTGAAATGAGAAGCACTTGCCCTGGGTATTTGGTGGACTAAAATGAGAAGCACATAGTTTTGAAACTAATCTTCAGTCTGAAGCAGAGCTTTCTCAGCCTATCTACAGACCTATAAGCATGAACTACTTGTTTAAAGTCATGGAGATTTAAAGAAAATGTTCTTGGGGTAGGTATATAGCATATGTCAATAGAAACATGACAACAATAGGGTTATCTCCTAGCCTCTCAAATCTGTCTTGGCATGAGGATGATGAAAAAATTAAACTAAATGTGCTTTCTCAATGCTACATACTGTTTTAGATATCTAACACAATTATTTACAGTAAAGCTTAATGATTTAAATCTCACTTCAGTTCTCAGCTTCATCACTTAATACCTGTGTTTTCTTGGGAAAGTTACTTAATATCTCAGTACCTAGTTTCCCTGTTCATAAATAGGAAAAAATAACAATCTATCCCATTGATTATTTTATGATTTATATAAGATTTAAAAGAAAAAATAATTGCCAGGTACATAAGTACTTACCAAGTATTAGGTAGCATTATATTAATACTCTTTATCATAGACCAATAAAGATTTATTACATAAACTTTGAAGATGAAAAAAGTAAGGACTGTCTATATGAACTATTCCCTTTTTATCCTCCCCATTTATTCATTTTTATTTTTAATTATATTTTATTGATTATGCTATTACAGTTGTCCAAATTTACCTCTTTTCCCCCTTCTACCCAACTCCCCATACTCCCTCAGGCAACTCCCACCCCATCGTCCATGTCCATGGGTCATACTTATATGTTTGTTGGTTATTCTATACCCTATACTATTCTCTAACTACCAATTTATACTTTTTAATCCCTTCAACTTTTTGCCCATATCTCCCACCTCTCTCCCTTCTGGCAACTGTCAAAATGTTCTCTGTATATATGATTCTGCTACTGTTCTGCTTATTTGTTTATTTTGTTTTTAAGATTCAATTGTTGATAGATATGTATTTGTTGCCATCTTATTGTTCAATTTTTGATCTTCTTTTTCTTAAAGAAGACCCTTTAGCATTTTATATAATGGTTTGGTGGTGATGTACCCCTTTAGTTTTTTCACGTCTGGGAAGCTCTTTATCTGTCCTTTGACTCTAAATGATAACTTTGCTGGATGGAGTAATCTTGGTTGTAGGTTCTTGCTTTTCATAACTTTGAATATTTCTTGCCAGTCTTTTCTAGCCTGCAAAGTTTCTTTTGAGAAATCAGCTGACAGTCTTATGGGGGCAATCTTGTAGGTAACTAACTGCTTTTCTCTTGCTGCTTTTAATATTCTCTTTGTCTTTAACTTTTGGAATTTTAATTATGATGTGTCTTGGGGTGGGCTTCTTTGGGTTCATCTTGATTGGGACTCTCTGCACTTCCTGGGCTTGTATGTCTATTTCCTTCACCAAGCTAGGGAAGTTTTTTGTCATTCTTTTTTCAAATAAGTTTCCAATTTCTAACTCTCTTCTCCCTCTGGCATCCCCATTATGCAAATGTTGGAACACTTGAAGTTGTCTCAGAGGCTCCTTACACTATCCTAATTTTTTTTTATTCTTTTTTCTTCATGTTGTTCTGATTGTTTGTTTTTTGCTTCCTGTGCCCCAAATCACTGATTTGATTCTTGGTTTCATCCACTGTACTGCTGATTCTCTATAAATTGTTCTTCATTCCAATTAATATATCCTTCATAACTGGTTCTTTTTTATGGTTTCTGTGTCCTTTTTATGCTGATGAAGTTCTCTGAGTTCATCTGTTCTTCACCTAAGTTCATTGAGCATCCTTATAACCAGTGTTTTGCATCTAATAGATTGCTTATCTCCATTTTGTTTAGTTCTTTAATTTGAGCTATGTTTCCTTGTCTCCTCATTTTGGCAGCTTACCTGTGTTTGTTTTTATGTATTAGGTAGAGTTGCTACATCTTCCGGGCTTGGTAGAGTGGCCCAATGCAGTAGAGGTCCTTTAAGGTCCAGTAGCACAGCCTCCCCTATTACCCAAGCTGGGTGCTCAAGGTGTGCCCGCTGTGTGGGCTGTGTACACCCTCCTCTTGTAGTTAAGCCTTGATTGCTGTTGGCACATCCAAGGTCAGCCACCAAATTGTTCTGTCCAGGGTCACACAATATAAGCTACAAAGTGCTCTGCAGATAGCTGCTACTTGTGCCGGGCTTGGGTGTCTAGGAGAGGCTGAGATGTGAATCAAGGCTGGCTGCTGCTAGCGCTGGGCCTGGGGCAACTTAACAAAAAGGTATGGGGCTTGCAAAAGCCAGATGCTGATTGTTTAAGAGAATTTAGGAAAATCTGAAGCATGGGCCAATACAAGCTATTTGTATGGAAAAGCCACCGGAAACATCTTGGATGGACCTAAAAGTTAGGTATGATAGGGCCTCATGGAATCACCACGGTGGGGCAAACAGTGTGAGCCAGATTATTGGAGTCTCAGATTTGGTGCCCCACTTACTGGCACTGTATCTCTGTGGGGGTAAGGCTCATAAAATGAACAATGGCCTCTGCCAGCATTCAGTCTGGGAGAAAGCCACCCCTGGGCTCTCACCCAGTTGCTGGAAAATTCAGCTCTTCCCTGTATGTCTCTGGTGCCCTTCAATCCACTGCCCCTGTGCTGGATCTCAGAGTGAGTAGGTATAAGTAAGTCTGTGCAAGGACTCTTTAAGAGGAACTACCAGGGATTGCAGCAGTTTCTGTCTTCCATAGCCTCAAGTCCTGCTAGTTTTTGTAGCCAGAAGTTATCAAAACTTCTCCTGGCACTGGAACCCTGGGCTTGGAGTCCTGGTGTGGGGTTGATACCCTTTGCCCCATAGATATCCCTCCCAATTTTTATCCCCCACATGCAGGTATGGGGCCAGCCCATTCTGCATATCCACTGATCTTGATGTAGTTTCTTCTTTAATTCCTTTGTTGTAGGACTTCTATTCAGTTTTTTTTTTCTGGAAATTCTGAATGATGGTAGTTCTATAGTTTAGTTATAATTTTGATGTGGTTGTTGGAGGAGGTGCTCATGTTCACCTATGTCGCCATCTTGACTGGAAGTCTATATTAACTAAATGGTTTTATACTCAGGTTTACTTATTATAAAGTCCATACTTATTACATAGACTTTTTTATTACATAAATAAATTAATGAAGCTTACTTGTTTGCCTATTATGCATGCTGATATGATGGGTATTGTTTAGGATTCTTAGCTCTGACATTAGTCATCTGAAAAACAAGGTTCTTCTAGAATGAAAATAAATTCTGGTCGCTATGCACTCTCTTATGTATTTTCCATGGACTGAAATATCTAGTAACTGACTTTGTATTTAGAAAATTCTTTTTCCCTAACATATACACTAATTTTCTCTTTGCAATCCTATAAGTTCTTTTTCAAAGGAAATTGAGATTTTGGTTGCATTTGAAGGACCTAAAGAATTTCTAAGAATTGTGAATGCACAAGTTTTGTATTTAGACCTTGGTTATGTTTTACCAGTTATTGATGACACTGTGAAATTTTTACTTTCCAGTGCAAAATCAATTTTTCAACTACAGTAACCTGCAACTATAATGAGTTTGGAAAAATCTTTTCTGTTTTCATGCTGAGTGTCCATTAGCTGCATTTAGAGACTGTTAAACAAACACAAGCACAGTACCTGTGGAACACTGTTTATCTGTGGTTGCCCCAAACCGTTCAGTGGCATAAAGTTTGAGTGAGTGTCCTAAAATTACAGCTTTTGGAGAGCCTTAACCACCTGGGAACAGACGTTGTGGCGTCAAGTAATGTAGATGACTTAAATCCACAATCTTTTACTCCAAAGTAAATGTTTTATTTGTGGAATTCCCAGAAATAATAGGCTTTGAGTACTCAGTGCATTTTCCAACTTAAAATGTTCCCAGAGTGTGTCTATATTGAGAGGAAGCTAACTAATTGTTTTTTATTTTCTGGATGTTTGATAATGTCAAAGCAAAATATATGTATCACATTTCATAAACTAAAATTCAGTATTAATTTTTATTTGAAAGTTGTAATATTTTAACAGTACTAATTTTATTAAGAAAGCCATCTTCTTTAGTGTGATTAGTTCATTTAAAAGTTTCTTGAGGTTCATTGCAGTGTAATTTACAATCGCCAAGATATGGAAGCAGCCCAAGTGTCCGTCAGTAGATGAGTGGATAAAACCACTATGGAACATTTATACAATGGAATACTACTTGGAAGTTTAAAAAAAAAAAAAGAGAAGAAGAAAATTTTACACTTTGTGTCAGTATGGATAGATCTTGAAAACATTATGCTAAGTAAAATTAACCAGTCAGAGAAAGACAAATTCCATATGATTTCATTTATTTTTGGAATCTAATGAACAAACTGAACTAACAAGGAAAAATAGGGATAGGCTCACAGATGGAGAGCAGGAAGACAGGTAGTGGGGGAGTGGAGGGATGGAGCAAAAAGGAAAAAGGACTCATGCACATGGACAAGAGTGTGGGGGTTGCTTGGGGTAGGGGGTTATAAAGGGACTAAGTGGTAATAGCAAAAAAATATACAACAGAGAGTAAATCAAAAATAAATAAAATTCTGTGGCACACCAAAAAATAAAAAAATGAAAATTACTTCAATTTGAGTCAGTCAAGGGTTATAGTAGTAGGATTAATAGTCACATTTATAATTACCATAAAATGATATTTAATAAGTGAAATCTCAAATCTACGTAGTTATGATAAGAACATTTTATGTTTTTTTTCCCATCTCTTTTCAATACTGTCTCTCTTTGGTTGCATTCACATTTCACTAACATGTGTTTAAGAGCAAAACAACACTTATTTGATCAACTAATCTCCTTGCTTACATAGTGACGAAGAATCCACTAATGTTTATCCAGACTTCTTGAAATCAGCAGTATTCTGTACCTCACATATTCACAGATCTGGAGTGTATAAAAAACTATTCTGAAGATGACAAAAAAGAAGTCAATTTAGTACCTCTGAGGGGGAAATAAATCTAGTGAAAAGCACGCAACGTGAAGGAAAACTTGTGAAGAAATAATGTTAAAATATCCAGAGGTGAGAACAGAGAGAAAATTGTATATGACCTTGCATTAGCCATCCATTTGTAGCAAGGCTGAACAAAATGCCATTGAGATTTCCCAATGGATACAACTCCATCATCTTACCTATTAGGGAGGTGACAGACTTTCTACTTATATTGCCCTTGTGAGAAAACCCCTAAAGCATTAAATTCAGTCCCGGCCAACTCAATACTAAAGAACCAGAAAGACTGAAGGGGGGTTGAGAAAAACAACACATTATAGGAAATATCATAAGATCATAGGGCTGAAAGGGACCCAGAAAGGTCATCTAATCTCCCAAGCCTGCCTCTGGCCATGATTGCATTTAAACCATCGAATCTCCTTTGAGAAAGGAAATTGTGCAACATTTCTACTGTCTTACTATTTCAGATATGTATTTGGAACATTTAACCCAAACTCACCAGACTAAACTTTTTAATCTTCTTTTTTTTAATTGCAGTCAAGTGCAAAATTTTAAGGTTAAAGCTCCATGAATTTTTACAAATAAATATTCTAGTGAAATTACATCCCAAATCTAAATGTATAATGCTCTCTGCATTCCTGAAAACTTTTTCAATCCTCTAAAAGTCAGTCCCTCCCCAAACACCCTGGAATTAACTACAGCTCTTATTTCTATGCCTATAAATTACTTTGCCTGTTTTTGAACTTCCTATAAGTGTAATTATATGTGTTGGTTTTTGTGTCTTGGCTCTCTTTTCATTCAATAACATATAGTTCAGCCTCAAATAAAGAAATTCGGTTTTTGTTCTATAATATTTCATTGTATGAATATAGCACAATTTATCCATTCTACTGTTGATGAATATTTGTTTCTTTTCCATTTTGTCTATTATGAATAATGTCTTTTTTAGCATTCTGTATATGTCATTTGGTAAAACTATATACACATTAATGTTGAGGAAATACCTATGAATTTCTAGATAATAAAGTATGTGTATAATTACTTTCAGAAGTATCACCAAATTCTCAGTTTACACTTTTATTATTGGTACATAAGAATTTCTGTTCTTTCACAGTCTTCCCACTACTTGGCATTGTAAGTTATATTTAAGTTGTAACCATTTTGGTAGTGTGTAATGATATCATACTGAGGTTCTAATTTATACTTTATTGATGTCTAATCAAGTTGGATATCCTTTCATATACTCTATAAATACCTATTCATGACTTCTGCTATTTTAATTGTGAATTAAGAAAATTATATATGTATATGTGTGCACATGTGGTGTGCATGTTTAACTTTTTATATCTGGGTCTACACTTAATGGTCTCCTAGGTTTTCCTTGGAGAATATTCCATTATAGCCAATCTAAGAAAAAAAAGAAAGAAAAAGAAAAGAAATGAAATGAAAAGAAAAAAGAGAATGTAGGATGGCATGAGATGCATTTATGGGCTGGGCCTAAAATAGACGTACATCACGTCTACACACTTTCTATGGGTCAAAGTTAAATTTGGCTACAGGAACATGTAATCTTATTGATTAGCTATGATGTAGAGACTATAAATTTGTTTGCACCTAGTTAGTCTCTTGCATATAATAAAAAAATATTCTACAGAAAAGTTTTTAGCAAGTAAAGCATCTGTGCCTTAATTCAATCAACCTAACTTTGTAATGGATGTTTAGATTATCCGTATTAGAATCAAAAATAATGTCCGTGCTTACCATTCATTTTTAATTTTGATTATATATAGACATATAAATGAATTTATTGCATCTAACATTTTGTTATATTAAATTCATTTCATACAAATTCATGTTATATTAATTTCTCAGTCTTTGATAGAATCCCAGAGTTGAAAAAGAACGCAGAGGTCATCTGGTCCGATCCTTTTCCAATACATAAATCCCCTCCATCTGGTTAAACTCATTTTTAATTCCAAAGCTATTCTCCAAGCTTCTAGTCATTTCATCAGCAAACTTAATTAACAAGGACTCTATTCAATCTATGGACTCATGAGGCCAGCTTAACAAAATTAATAAATATATAACTTGGCTGACTGTACAGTGAGGCAAAAGATGTGGAAGTAATATGTGTTACTTCAATGCCTGTAATTCCTTTCATAACATTACCAACCATTATTAGGTAATCTTAAATTCACTTTGTTGTGAAAAAAATCCTGCCTAGTTATAACAGTGTGCTATAGGGAGATGAAAAATAAAATATTATGCTTGTAAGTTAAAATGTGCTAGATGGGCTAATTAACATTTCAGATGAACCATGCAAAGTAAAGAACACCTAATTCAGTTGTGTTTTGAAATTTTTCTTGCAAAATATACCATTTTTGGAAAAGTTACTATGAGTATGGACTATCAGTGGCCAAGCTACCTATTTTAGGGGGTGCTGTTATATAAACTGTAATATGAGAAAACATTCCCTGGGCGTGTGCTATTCACAGACCTTTGGTCTTAATCTGTCAATTCATATGCCAATTTCAACAAAAGGAAAGTTAAAAGTTTTAATGTGTATTATGTGACATTTAAAATTTAATTATGGTAACAAAGATATCATTGAAGATATCTGATCTCCATTTACATGGTAGATTGGATACCTTATTTTGATTGACACTGTTCTTCCATTGGCACCATGATGACAGATGTCATGGGCCACACCACACCCAGTGAAGATTACTGACTGATCCATTGCATGTGTAAACTTGTTTCCCTACAGGGGCACCATGAGGCCCATACTATAATTGATTATATCTGTTATGTTACCTACTATGCAAGTTATGATTATGGAAAAATAATTTCTACATCTTTCAAGTTTTGTATTTCTAAGTGAATTTTTATGGCTTCACAGTGGCTTTTGCAGACACAACAGATTTTCCAGAGGTCATCTTTGGTTCTTCAAATTTATATTTTATTTATGAAAGAAGCTAGAGCTTCCTCAAGAATTTAAGCTTAGCTTACAAATATTGTTATTTTGTTTGTAAGTATAGCAAATGTGAAAAGTAACTTTTAGGAGGATTTTTTATTAATATGTGGTCCCCTTCATAAATCTGGAAGTTTAAATGCCTTTACATTATAAATGTAAACTTTAAGATGTCGAATTTATTCTTTATGTTCTACAATTACGTATGACATCACTTTTCTAACTCATTCCAACTAATTTAGGAGTGTCCCCACAAGGGAATTTTTTAGGGTTCCCTTCCTAGGCAACTCATGTTGCTTATCAAGCAGCGATCTAATTCAGAGATACACCCTGAAAATGATGAGAACCAGGGCGATTTTTTTTTTTTTCATTCTTCTGACTGCTCTAATGAAACTTCTTACAGCCATTCATCGCACACTTCAAGATTTAAACAGAACATTGGTCAGGTAGCAGAAAAACACAGGGCTTGAGCTGTATTGTTAACTGATTTACAAGTCAGATTAGAGTCTGTAACCCTCAATGAGGTCACTATGCCACTGATTGGATATAACTATTGTGTTTTCTAAGTCATTCAACTCTGAACTCTGCGTACATTTTCTTTCATATCTGTTATGACCATAATTCCCATACATAATATCTTCCTGAATTTTGAATATTTTTCATTGATATATCATTGATATATCTCTGTCTTACAGTCACAACTTTTAAAGTCATGCTACTGACATATAAAATTATTATGTATTAATTTAATATACTATTATCTGATTTATATATTTAATATTCTATGCACCAAGGTTGTTGTGGGGTGGGGAAGGAAGTAAGGCTACAGAAATGAAGATACAATATTGATCACCAAACACCTCCCAGTTACTATTCTTAGCTTTTTCTGGCATTTCATCTCTTACTGTTCCAGGTATATTTTGTGATGAAGTTTCTTAAAGTAGTATCAGTTTTCTATCAATTAGCATTAACAGCTAGAACACATTCAGAAAATATACTCACATCTTCCCAGTCCATTCAGGGAAGACATTATATCAAAGCACAGTTTAAAACAGACCAAAGCAGACCTGGGGAATGAATGTATCACACGCAGCCAGTTCTCCAGGAGACTGGCTTAGTGTAGGGGCAGATTTCACAGCACCCAGAGTTATGCTTCTCAAACTAGAGCACCTTCCAGATAACAGCTCATGGGAGTTTTCCAATGAACTTCTACAATTGTAAGGCAATCAAGGCAAATGTCAGTTAAATGCCAATTTTTCCTAAATATTTGGGGAAAATGGGCTTGAATGTGTGTACCTTAAGAAGTATTTTAGTGTCCGGCTGGTGTAGCTCAGTGGATTGAGTGCGGGTTGAGCGCGGGCTGGGAACCAGAGGGTCCCGGTTCGATTCCCAGTCGGGGCACATACCTGGGTTGCCGGCCAGGTCCCCAGTGAGGGCTGTGTGAGAGGCAACCATACATTGTTCTTTCTCCCTCACTTCTCCTCTCTCTGAAAATAAATAAATAAAATCTTTAAAAAAAAAAAGAAAGAAAGAAATTGATCCTACTAAAAAAAAAAAAAGTATTTTAGTGCATGACCATATGTAAAACCAGTAGAATCCCAGTTTATTATTTCAACCAGTCTAATAGATATTGTTGACAGTGAGTTCTTTTGTGACACTAGCGAATTTCATGATGTAGCTCATTGAAGTGAACCGGGTATACTATTCTAGAGTAAGATGAGTTTGGTAATGTATGGCATGGATGAGCGATGATGATCTTTTGTTGAAGTTATGCAAGATTATACTAAAAATTTCTTTTGAAATTTTATTTATCATTCTATGAACCATTTTAATTTTTGTTTTTACTTTAATTACTAAAGGCATGGCTCAAAAATCCATTCACCTTCCTGTAATATGCTTGCATCAGATCTCTTGGTTCCATGTTGTGTTGCTTAGTTTCACGCTGTGAGAGCACCAAATAGTCCAAGTTTTGTGATTTAGTCGTATACATAATTTACCATTTTAAAACACTTCATTTAAAAAACATGTTGACTTGAAACAATAATCAGAAATTAAAAAGTCAAGAAATATTAGAGGTATGGGAATGAATCTAAAATATATAACACAAAAAGTTCAAAGGAACATTCAGTTATTAAGAAGATAGCAAAGAAGACACCGTCATCACCCCAGGCATACTTAACATGCGACTTACTGGTAAGGGCATCAAACAGCCCAGAAGGAATAAGGTCTGTTTCTGTGTTTGTATACAGTGTAAATACCAAAGATAAAATAAATTGTCCACCAGAACAAAAATTATAAAAATTCAGGTCTTTTGGTAGTATGTACATGATCATCATTGGCAATTTAAATGAAAATCACCAGAAGATTTAATAGATAAAGAAAAGTATATTTTGTAAGACAAAAATAAAATGACTTAAAGCAACATCAAAATTGCTTAAAACTTATTTCAAGATCAGCTTTAGAACTACCTAGAAAGTTAAATGCTAGACTAGTATATGAGCTTACCTTCTTAGGTAGTAATTAATGTAATTATTTTTAACATGTTGTAGAAATGGTCAAAAATAGGCAGAAAAACTGATATAAAAGTTTTTATTAAAAGACAGCTAGCTAATTATAATGTGAATATGGTAAAGATTTGTGGGTTCAAATGTTTGAGAGACTGGTGAATCTGATTCTTCACAGTTGGATTAACATTAATATGAATTATTCATCCATTTTATTTGTCTTCAATATATTTGTTTCTATGATAATGTCTGTGAATCATGAAAATTTAAAGAATGATGAGTGATAAATTACTTGATAAAAATATAAATAAAGATGATGTACTGATTCTTTAAAAAGCTTATTTTGTGAGAAAAAATAAAGTCAAATTTCATTTTTAAAAAGATCAAGAATGGTAAACCACATTAAGGTCTTTATTTTTCTTCAAAATTGCCTGGCTACTCTTGTCTTTCTGCATGTTCATATCACTTTAAAAATCATTTTTTAAATGCCATGAAGGAAACTGGATTTTTAAGTGACATTTTATTGAAATTGTATATAAATTTAGAAGAAATTACTATCTTTACATTATTGACTCTTCCAATCTAAGAAAATCCTTCCTACTATTTATTCATTCTTTAATATCTCTCAGTAATATTTTGTAGTTTTCTATGTAGACTTATTTTCTATATTTTTCTTTCTTTTTACTGTCAATACTTTAGTCTAAATATGTTTTGCTGCCTTACCTAGTGCCCTCTTTAGCTGTGTCAAGTCCATCCGAATTACTTATTTTTTATATTCAATGTATTCTTTAGTTCTAGATTTTCCATGACTTCTATAGTAATTCTTCTCTATAGATCCTGGTTACATGCTTATATTAACCCCAATTTTCTTGAAAATATTAATCATAGCTATTTCAATGTCCATGCCTGGTATTTCTAATATTAAAGTTTGATGTTCTATTTTACTCTTAATTGTAGTAATTCGCTGTTTCAGAGTTGCTGTGGTCTATTGCTGTACATGCTGAATATTGTATGTGAAAAATTATTAATGTAATTTGAGTCTTTTGAAAATGTTATTTTTCTTCATTGAGGATATCCTTTTCCCTCTGGCAGGAGTTTGACTAGGAGAAGGTCATTCAATCACAGGTAAAATTGGGTTTCTGTCATTGTGCAGACTACTTCTGATTTTCCATTAATTCTTTGCTCTTGACTTTCAAACATCTCAATTGAAAATTTAAGAATTTCACCAGGATCTTTCCT
>PVJI01025612.1:0-20191 GCA_004026765.1 Micronycteris hirsuta | reverse complement strand
GGCCTCATTCTTCTCTTAGGAACTGATAAGGAGGAGTGTGATTTCTCAAAATTAAAATACCATTGAATCTGCATTCAAAAAGCACACAACTTAGACTAGCCAACATTTAATGCCTGATTGCTAGTCAAGTTGTTCAGACAGAAAACCACCTTGAGTACATCTACTGAGTATTCCCAATTAGCTAAACTAGTAGCTAATCAGTTAATCCTAGAGTGAGTACTTTGCAGCTGCTAGGTGCTCCCTCACTCGAAAACGAGTGTGCCCTAACACGCATCTGGGAATTTAGCAGAAACTGTTAGAATCGGAGTCACTCGCCCCACAGGGAACACAATCAAATACACCACGGACTAACGCCAGGCTGCTCATGACTAACTGCGGGCTGACTCAGAGGCCTCCCGTGACCTTACGGCCGGTCCTTAGGGGCCGATGTTAGCGACACGGCTTCTCCACCGGGCGACGGAGCTGAACAGGACCTCCAGGAAAGTGTTCTCAGGAAGAACCCCCTCACAAGAGTTTCCTGACATATCCTTTGCTCATTCATAAAGAAAGCAAAAGGTGGAGAAGATTGGGGAGTAGAAAGCCTAGTTGTTTTAATTTTCTAAGTTATGTAGATAAAAACATGTGGAAGTTGATACTACCTGTAATACAAGTCAGGAGAGGAAAAGCCTCCCAAAACTATTCCAGCCCCTCAAAATACCCTAAAAATAAATTCTAAGAATACAATTATATATCATCAGAGAATTTTAGATTTTATTATCTTTGAAGTTATGATCCAACTAGAGGCAGGCTACTATATAAATATTTGCCCTTAGGTTCACTTATGATTCTGAGACTGAAGGAATACCAAATCCATGTAAATGAACTTGGTTATAAATCTATTTTTGGAATGAAAAAAAAACACGTTAAAAATCAATATGTAAGTGCCTTAGATAAGGATTGAAATTAAAGGCTAAGTTTACAGACTTCAGATCTCTAAAAAAAGATCTGGATATATTTTGATAAGCCTTGTAGCCCTTGATTAAAAGGAGGGAAATCAAATGTCCTAAAACGTCAGCCTGCGACTGTCCATGAGATGACAGAAGGCAATGGAATCTGGGCATAGCCACTCTTCCCAGACAAAATGAGTCATCACCCATAAGGACTTCCCACACAGACGCCTTTGTGAGGACCCAAGATGGGGCCGCTTGGTGCTGAGACGGGACTGCCAGAGCTACGTGCCAGCATCCTTTCCAAGGCATTGGGACTTCCGAGTGCATAGGATATTCCCTCCTCCTGACACACCCTTCTCACCTGGGCTGTCTCCATCAATACTCCTCATTCTTCAAGACCCATCTCAAAGCTTCTCCACAACCATAACAGGCAGAAGAAGCATAACAGATTCAAGAGGACAAGAATTATCTATCTTATTCATGGCTATATCCCCATCACTGCTATGGAGACTTCCACATAGTACATAACCAATATATAGTGAGTGAACGAACAAACAAACAAAAAAATGAATGAGTTCTTTGCTTCCATATTATTAGTACCTCCTTTGGCACTTAACCCATTGCATTTCTTGTTCTTGTGCTCATCCCTTCTGGAACTATGAGCCTGTTGACTGCAGGGATCATCCTCTATTTAGTGTCAGATCCAAGCAGAGTCTCACGCATAGTAAGTAGATGCCTATTAAACACTGGAAGACTAGCTGAACAACTGAATGTCAATATCAACATGCAGCTGACTGTTAAATGCAAACATGACCGTGAAGGATCAACAAGCAAAACTCCCCAGGCTGGAGCTTCGCTTTTACTTTCACATGTCTGACTTATGAGAACAATGCTTATTCTAACAAATTCCCTGTGGGGCAACGTGAACTTCTAGTGCCTCTTAGAGATGAGTATCATCGACTCCAATAACTTGCACTTTCTTCCATTTAAAAAAAAAAATGAGCGTAACTGATATAAATGAAAATCTAATTGACCAAAATATGATTTAGCTAATAGCCTCAGTTTTCTGTGGAATTACCAAAAATATTTAGGATAACCAGAGAAAAGTCTTTTCTATGATTCATACATTTTTTTGGTCTTAATGAGAACTTTTAAGATCAATTGTTTTAGATCTTACTCTCATTCAAATTTTAATATCTTGCTCTTATTTCTTTTTTTAAAAACTTTTAAAAATAGATTTTACTTTTCTAGAGCACTTTTAGGGTCACAGAACTACTGAGGGGGAAGTACAGAGAGTTCCCACATGCCCCGCCTCCCCCAATGTCAACACCCACGCCAGAGTGGTAAGTGTGACACACTTGTTCTCCTTGAGAGTCTCATTAGGAACGACTTCAAGGCTACCTGATTCTCCCTTACCATTAACCTAACACTGGCTCTCTCACATTTTCTTTCACTGGTCCACTAAGCCAGAGAGCTATTTGTTTTAGTTCTTCATTGTATTCCCAGTTTCAGGCACATATTAGGCACTCAGGAAATATCTGTCCAACAAATGGATGAATGAATGAAATACAAAGTCTGACCGTAGACCTTGACAGACCAAAGATGTGGCTAGTTGGTATATCAGCTATGCTTCTACATGACCTCATTAGGTTTTGAATGGTAGATGCCTTATATATGAGCTCATTTAGTCTTTGCAAAAAACAAACGAACAAACAAGAGGATAGCCACTACTCTTAGTCCCAAAAGGGGGCTGTAATACAGAGAAGTTAAGTCACTCATTTTTAGCTCGGATGTAACAGAGCCAAGTTCTCCCCAGAGGCCGGTGGGTGCTGAAGCCTGTGCTGGTGACCACGGTGCTCCCTGCCTCCCTCCACCCCAAGCTGGCCCTCCAGGTTGTGTTTCTAGTCTTGTTTGCTGTGGCTGTGGCTTCCTGACCTGCCTGCTGAAACAGTCTGCATATTTTCTCTGGCCCGAAGTCAACCCTGCGGTTGTCACATTCCCTAACCTTATTTTCCTGGGTTTGTACATTTGACCTCTGCTCTGAGCAAGCCTTGGGGTTAGTTTCAAGAGGATTTACCCTGCTCACACTGACTCCACGTCCAGGGTCTGGCCCTTGGTTATTGGGTTCCCATTGTTTTGACCTCTGAGTAGGAAGAGTCTGCTAATTCCTTTGCTCCCTGATCACACCAAGCACTCTAGGCTGGAGTCTTACGCCACTCCATGGAGCACAATCACTCCCTCATGATCCGACGTTCTGAGCAACTCCCAGGATCAATGCTGAGACAGATGTGCAAGGCCTGGTTAATGCTTTCATTGTAATTCTACCAAAAACTCACAGACACTCTAAGACAAGGCTTCAACTGTGTTACTATATTGTCTATTGTCTGGGAGATGCTAGTGATGTATTGCAAGCAGAGTATGCTTTTCATTCAATGTATGTTTCAATGCCTACTAGATGCAAGGTCCTGGACTGGGTACCTAGCTATAAGATGGCAGGTTTATTGGACTCAATTCAGCAAGTATTTTTCACACTTATCCAGGCTCTGCTATCTGTACATGTTAGGCTCCAGGATTATTGTCAGCATGTGCGGCTCCATGTTTGGGGCAAAGGTGACCAAAGCTGGAAAATACAGTTGCTTTCAAAGTAAACAAACTTTGCAAACTATTGTTAAGGATCCCTCTTCCTATTGCCTTTTCCATGAAACAACTGGCCATCTAGTATACTTCTATAATCCAGGGTTCAGCCAGGGAAACATAAACCATTCTAGAGCTTTCAGGCAGAGGAAATTTAAAATGGGTACTTGGTTACATTAGTAATAGGATTAAGCAACCAAATAAAGGCAATGGGTCAACCTGTAACTTAGCAACAGCAGGAAGCCACTATCACCACTTGGAGGGCAAAGACAATGGGAAGAAAGGGTGTGACTGGAGCCCATTGTGCAGGGC
The DNA here is from genome assembly GCA_004026765.1 of Micronycteris hirsuta. Taxonomy (NCBI): domain Eukaryota; kingdom Metazoa; phylum Chordata; class Mammalia; order Chiroptera; family Phyllostomidae; genus Micronycteris; species Micronycteris hirsuta. Next base: position 16,316 of record PVJI01025612.1, on the reverse strand, counting down.
CTTCTGGTGGGATCTAGAATGAGACTGAGACCTTGTCCAGTGGAAGCAGGAGCCACACAGTCTGTAGCCACAGCTGGAGTCGTAGAGGAGGCTGGGGTGTGGTTGAGGGGAGAAATACCCTGACTTTCCCCTCTTCATAACCTCTGATCCTTCCCAATGCCTCCCATTGGCTAAGGCTGTCCTGGAACAGAAGGTGAGAAAGTGTAAAAACGGTGATGCACAGAAAAAGGAGAAAGAATGGCAAACTGCCCAGCGCAGCCCCAATATCTGAGAATTCAGAATAAAAGGCATCCTTCCTTCTCTGTGGCAGGTCACCATGTTGTAGGGGTTAGGCTAGCTGTAATGCAGTGTGGCAGTGGATATAAAATATGAGAGCACAGAATTGAGGCATCAGTGGGAAATCACAGAAGGCTTTACAGTATTGCTGACCCTTGAAATGAAGTCTTTTAAAAAGCAGGCGTTAGCCAAATAAAGAAGGGGCAGGTAGAAGCGCATGCGCAAAGGTTTGCAGGCATGAGAACAGGGCCTGCCCAGGGAACCAGTTAGCTACTACAGCTTCAACAACTGCAGGTTGGGGAGTAGTAACTTGAGAGGCCATGTTAGGTCCCCTGGTGATAAGCTTTGTATATGCGACTAAGGAGTTTGCATATGGCCCTCCCTCAATACCTGCTACCTAGTTTTTGGTTTCTAATTTCATGCTCTTTTTTTTTTTCTTCAAGAAGAACTCTAATCTGTTTAAGCTTCAGGTTCCACAAAACCTGGGTCTTCCCCTGCTGAGTGCAAACAAGCGCTACAATTGGCTAACGGGGCCTGGAATCCTATGAAGCTTACCACCACCAATAAACAATGTGCTAGTCCCACGGAAAAGCCAGCAGGAAATGTGTGGAATCATATTTCTACCCAGTGGGCCACCCAGTGGTCAAGGGAACCCGCTAACCAGATCCAGAGCAAGACAACATTCTACACTTCGGGTTTTTGTACCATTGTAATGCAGGCAGGAGGTCCTTTGGTCTTCTGACCACGGACATCTAAAGTGGACACAATGGCATAAGGGCAGTGAGGGGAGGAAGGAAGTGCGGCAGGGAGGAGGGAAATTGGAGGGAGCAAGGAGGTTGTAGAGGGGGCAGGGAGAGAGGAAAGAAGACGATACACAACTGGTTATCTGTTGCAGGTTGACTGCTCACAACTACAGGTGAATGGCAAATAGCAACAGGGATGAGATGGGGCACCAGGAGTCCTGGCTTTTTGTCCACCTACTTTTGCCCGGATACTATGACCTTACAGGGATATAATAAGGACGTCAGGCCCAATGAAAACCTATCACTTCCAGTTTCAAAATTGTAATTGCTCCTCCAACATTGACTGTTAGGGAAAATATAAATAATTCAAAGTTAGCAGGAAAGTGAGCCAATTTTTATGGTTTAGAAAAAAAGACCACTTTGGGTTCAGAATGAATATTCAACCAGACGAAGATCATTAACTTAGAGCTTGGTCTGGTCATCATTCCTTGCAGAACTGAAAAGTGATATGATGCTCTGCACGGTTGGAAAAGAAGAGTTTGTCAGGGCATTGGGATGAGGCCAGGGTCTGCAGAGTTTACAACAAAATGTGTTATGATCAACAGCCTTTCTTAATAAGCATGACAAATGCACTATTAAATAAGTACAACTTATATCTAGGATCCTTATGTTTTCCCAAACCAGCAAAGAGGTTCAGAAAAGTCAAACTACTTTGCTACAGTCACGTAGTAATTTAAAGTCAAAGTTAAATTGACAATCAATGAAAATGAAAAGGGTTCATGAATATGTCTATTTCCATGTATATTTTCACCCAACTATACCAATGTACTTTGATATACGTATTTATTACATTTATTGCTTTAAAAGTCATGTCAAGCCCTGGCTGGTGTGGCTCAATGGACTGAGTGCTGGCCTGTGAACCAAAGGGTCGCCAGTTTGATTCCCAGCCAGGGCACGTGCCTGGGTTGCGGGGCCAGGTCCCCAGTAGGGGGCATACAAGAGGCAACCACACAGTGATGTTTCTCTGCCTCTCTTTCTCCCTTGCTCCCCCTTTCTCTAAAAATAAAATAAGTAAAATCTTTTTTTAAAAAAATTCATGTCAAAAACTTCAGTGAAAATAGTTTATCAAAGCTAATATAAATGGCTTTAGTTTTATCAGATAAACTAGTACATGTTTTCTTGCCAATTTACTTGCTTATGTTCAAGGCCAGAAATTTGGAAAATGGCAAAGAACTTTCCTACATTTAAAAGAAAGAGAGTCTCAATCTCTCTCCCTCTCTCTCCACATACACACATATAGACAATACACCCAGGAAGTCCTTTGATCTTCAATCACAGACATCCAACTTAGACACATATTGGGCACTGAAATGCCCCATGCATTTGCTATGTTATATGCATTTCCTATGTTATATGCATTTGCTATGTTATATGCATTTCCTAACCAGTATAACCAACACTCCTATTTAAAAGTCTCACCTTACTTTTTGGGCTAAATTTATACAATGATGACTTGGAGAAAATGCTGACGGTGGCAACTTGGCAGTAATGGACTATTAACAAGATGTCTCAGGATTGACGTACGGTAACCACATGAGTTTCTGCTTGTGCCATGGCTCTAGGGTGGATGAGCAAGGCAGCCAAAAGGCTAGTGGTAATCAACAGCATAAACCACTTATGACTCATGAAATAACTATTGTATTTTGGGTATTATGGGGAATGAAAGGAAAAGAGACATTAAGTTTGGTCTTTGGGGAGCATGTAGCCTCACCGGTGAGACAGGATTAACAGAAATTAAACCATTCAAGGACGATTTGAGAAAGTGTATTCTACCTGGGTGCTGAGTGATGTGTTTCCCATGCTAATGAGGTAGGGATCTGCCATGTATTCATTTATCAAGTGAATATTTGTTCAGGCTCCATGTGGGGCGATGTAGGGATGAGAGGCAGAGTCCAGGGGAAAGACAAGTACATCGACGACTAGAATATAGCAGGAGATGCTGTGGTTGGGGGCATGTGCCTGGGACAGAGAAGCACAAATGAGGAAGATCGTACTGATTCTAGTTTAGTTGTTACAAGGCAGCATAGCAAGAACAAATACACTGGCCAAACAAATCAACCATGTGAAGAAGGAGGAGTCTGACAGAGGTGACTCTTGAGGTGAGTTTTGAAGCTTGAGTATGAAAGGGCCAGGGGAAGAACAAGGGTTCAGCATGTGAACACCAAGGACGGGGTGCAAGAACAGGCTACAACAGGGCTCAGCCTTGACTGTGGTAGGAAAGGAAAAGGCATGTATGAAGAACACGGTAGACTGAATTAGTAGTCTAAATTCTTTACTATTTTACAACAGAATTATACATTCATTCCCATGCTAGGACTCTTTCGTCTCCCCAGCCCTTGGATTTGGGCTTGACCGTGTGACTTTCTTTGACTAATGGGATGTTAGTGGCAATGACATGAACAGAGCCCTGAAGTAGGATTGGGACATTGGGTGGCCCTGTCTTGTTTCTGCCATTGCCACAAGGAGAATGGGGAGCCATTTCACCTCCAGCCAGGGCCCAGACAGAGCTCAGCTGTCTCCACCTCCCACAGAAATGTGAAAAAAAGTAATATTTATTGTATGCTACCAAGATTTTTGTGGTTTGTTATGCAGCAAAAGCTGACTAATACCTAGAGTACTGAGAAGTTCAGTTTGGCTAGAAAATATGACCCAGGACCACACAAAGATATCTTACCAAAATGGCATTAACTTTGAGGACTATTTCAAGCACAACCCCATTACTCCAGACAGTGACTGAAATTCAGCGTGAGGAATCTGCTAACAGACCCTCCAATTAAGCGTTTCACAAAATTTGAAAGCTACCAAAACAATTACATTAGCTTTCATGGCCAAAAGAAGACAAAATACCAGTTATAGCTATTTGTTATTGTAATAGCCTTATTCCGCTAACTACGGAGGGAGGGGGACACAATTTGAGGGTAATTTTAGTTTGTCAGTTGATTTTTAAAAATCATCCTTTGTGTTGATTTGGAAAATGACTTTATCCTGACTACTTCCTGAAGCAGGAATACAAAAAAATTTAGTCTACAAAAACATCTTTCCAGTAGGTGCTACTCTTTCAAGGGGCTTAAATCTACATCTTATATTTCCCTCTATAAAGCTACATCTGGCATTTGAATAACTTAAAGGTGGTGGGAGAGAAAAATACCCACTTAAATAGCGAAAACAGGCAGGCTCAGAGTAAGCCCGCCCCTCACGAGTGTCTCAGAAGGCAGCCTGCTTGGAAATCAGTCTTAGGAATGAAAGCATCACCCTGTCACATTGCAAGGCCAGAGGCCTTGCTTTGATTTAGAAGAATGTGGTCAAATACATATTCACCAGTTCTGTGATACTCCCCTCTTTGACCCATACATCCTAATTCCCCTGCGCCTGCCCGTGGGCTGGGCTAAGGGACGCCCTCCTAACCAAATATGCCAAAAGTAAAAGCTTGTGACTTCTGAGACCACACAGTCACAAAAAGGCACAGTGAACTCCTCCCTGCCATCTCTTTTGGATCAGCTGGCTCTAAGGAAAGCAGCCACCATGTTTCGAGAACATTCAAGCACCCCATGGAGGGCCTCCCCCACCCCCGCGTCCTGCTGAATGTCAGTGGAGCAGCCAGGGAGGGCCAGAGACCCCTGCCAGTGGCGCTGCCAGCGAGCCGTCTTGGAGGCAGGTCTGCCAGACCCAGTCAGACCTTCAGAGAGATGACTGCAGCCCTGGCTAACGTCTTGACTGCAGCCTCATGGGAGACCCTGAGCCAGAACCACCCAGCCAAACCGCTCCTGAATCCCTGACCCATAAAAACCGGGATCATGTATGTGTTGCTGTCTTCAAGTGCTGTTTTAGGGTAATTTGTTACATAGTAATAGATCACCGACACACATGATGAATGGAGAGTCCCTTTGTAATAAGAAAAAAAAAAAAACCCTACAAAATAAAAGATGATACAGAGAAAGAGCATTCATTGCCTTAAATTTATATATTAGGAAAACATAATCCACCAGACCTTCAGGGAAAGGTCTTGTTCCCAAGGACATTCAAACAGGACTTTACCAGATAAATACTGGGTGAGAAAAGAGAACTCTCTCTTTGCTTCTCTGGCCTTCATCTCAGAGGATGAGAGGCAGGGGATGGGGAAGCAAGAGAGCAGGAAAGCAAACACGTATTTCAACAAATTTTTAACAGCAATGAAAAGACTATGTCTCATGCAACACAATATCAACTATAACACAAGATCACAGGGAAGACTTGTAAATATTTAAGCAACAACCAGCAAATTATTACGAGAGTTCTATCAGCCCTCTTTCTTTAATCAAGTTAATCTGTCCCATAAAAATAATGTTTCCAGGACTTAAAGCAGGATACAAGGCTCATTAAGAAGCTCCACAGATGCTTACCACGGAGGCGTTCCGGGCTCACAACCGCCGTGCTTTCATTCTGAACTTGTGACCAAAGTTTGCTGCCAAATGTATTGTCAGCACCAACAGCGCTTTTCCACCACAGGAAGAGTGAATGTAGGAACCTTCCTTCTCTCTCGGCTTTGGACGAATCGGGGACCCAGTTTTGCCTCTAGACTTCTCAGCCTCGCTGACTCGCAGTGAACTGAGGCCTGAGCATTAAGAACGCCGACTTAGCATCCTGAGTCTACGGCATTTTTCCGCCCCGACTGCCGGTTCGGTGACTCTGCGAGGGGTTGTCATGGACACAGGGCACCCAGAGGATGTGGCTGCCTGGGGAAGTTCAGCTGTGATTCCTCGTCTCCCCTCCCTGCTTCCCCTTCTTCTCATTGTCTGCAACAAAGTCCACCTTTTTTCCAGTTAACCACAGACCCTTAGGAGTGATAAAAATTGGGCGCTTAAATCTTGTCTTCCCTTACTCAGCCATTAGAAATGTGGCTGTCTGTGGCAGGAAAAGCTTGAGGGGAGTAACTTTCCAACTTCTATGCTCTCAAAGAACAACAAAAAGTGAATCCGGGGAGCAAACAAAATGGGAAATGTTCTCTTGATTAAAGATGATATTCCGACATGATTTTCATTTTTATCCTCAATAAAAACATTGGAGTGACTAGCACTCTTAGCACCGAAAACACTAGATTCCACAGAGTGAATGTAAAGAGCTAATGACAGCTGCAGGACTCGATGCGTTCCAACAGGGAACATCTGTGGAACGACACCTGCCAGTCACCTGCACTCAATGTTTCCCAGGCACTGGATGGAAAAGACACTGCCACTATCGACGGGTTTTAGGGGACAGTCGGCATTGGAAGGCTTCTCTGGACAAGGCCTTAGGAAGAAGAACAAATGTAATGGAAAAGCAAGAGGTCTGCTGACCCGGGAACACGTGCCTGAAAAGTAGGAGGAGGTAATTCACATTTATCTGCGTAATGTCAATAATGTATTTGCTATCTTAGGAAATCTTCACTGTGAACACACTAGAGACAAACGTGGAAAGATGAGGTAGTTATATGAACCTGCATTTGTAGCTGGTGCATGCGCAGTACTTCTCACACGTAACTTCATTCTGACTTCTTCATCATGTTTTCAGTATTGGCATGCTGAGAATTTGCATCAAGGAGTCAGTTATTAGACTACAAATTATTTCCCTTTTACTGTTTTATATTACACTAGAGTGTATTCTAGTATTTAAAATTATGTGTGAAGATAAGTTATTTTTATTATCTATGAATTTCATTTTAGAACAGAAGAGATGTGGCAAAATTATTTGAGACAGACAGGAAATGTTTCCTAGGGTCGAGAACCATGGCTTCAGAGGCTTCCAGCCCTTTCTCATCTCAGGACCTTTGCACACGCTATGGCTGTCTCTGCCTAGGATGCCCTCCACTAACTCTCTTATTTATATGCCAAACTCCCAAACTTTCAAGTTTGGCTCAGCTAAAACATCAATTGACAGTCAGAGCCCCCTCTTCTGTGCTCATACAGCACCCCTGCATTTGTTCAGAGTACCTGTAACGACTGACATTAAACTATTCATGTATTTTCTGTTTAATATCTGTCGCCACGGTAGGCCCACGAAGACAGCCATGTATGCCCTGTTCACTACTCTTCCCTTAACACCCAGCACCGTGCCTGATGTGTAGTAGGTGCTCATAGGTTAGAGGGATGAATGACGATCTACAAAGGTTATGTCGTAAGACCAAACACCCAAAATGACACAGCTAGTAAGTGGCAAAGCTAGCATCCGCACCCACGTGGGATTGATGCCCCCACCCCAAGCTGTCCACCTGTCGTGATGCCTCCAGCTATAGCAGCATCACAAACGGTTTCTTTTCTACAATAATGGAAGTAAAATAGGACTGAATTGCCTTGTTCCAGGTTTCCCCCTACTTGTCCCCAGGGTGAGATACTAGAAGAGAAGTACGACATTTATGGGTACACCCCAAATTGCCAGACCCCTGACCTGTATCCCTACAGGTAGCTCCCTTACTTGGACTCTTACATGGCCTGGGCACACGCTATGATATTGGAACGCTCGTCAAATGCCCAAGTGTGTAAAGAGAGGAAATGTTTTGATCACATTCATATTTATCCAACAGATCACCCAGCTTCATCCCCAAGCGGGTCATTTGCCAGGTCATGGATGCCCCCCGGCTATGGAAACACAGCAGAACAGCGTACAAGGATCTTGCAAATGGCAGGACCACAGCCCGCTACGACATTCTGATCAGTCCGGCAGTTCAAGCATTTTGAAATGTAGTTATCAGAAGCCATCATGAAACAGGGCTCACCAGATGCTCCCCAGTTCTGGCCCCTCACGTGAAACCCCCACTAGGCAGTGGATTGACAAGTGGCAGCAGGGCAGAATGGAGCAAGCATGGATACTCTGCAATCACAACAGATCTGGATTTAAACTCTGGTCCCCTACTGCTCAGCTAAGTGACCTTGGACAACTGACAATCAGACGAGCCTCAGTTTCCTCACCTAAAACTGGGGAGAATACTGATCCCATTCTGAAAGCATTGACTTTCAGCATGATTCGGTTATAATTTACCATCTCCTAGCTTGTACATTCAGTAACACTCAATATTCCTTCCAAACCACGTCTTCTGTTCCATCCAAATGAGAATGCGCATATATATAGGACTGAGCACAATGCTGGCAGATGCATTTGGTGCCTGAACGTGAAAGCCATGATTATAGCATTATCTCACACACTGCCAAGCCAAAAGTCTTGCATAAACGCTGCATTCAATAAATGTTTGCTGATTTATTGTACAAAACAAACCAGCTATGAATTCCAGCTGTTACGGGTATACAATTTAAACATGAAAATCTTTAAATGGATGGTTCCACTATTTTGGGGATGTTGGCCTATAAACACCGACATTAAACCCCAAACCATACCCTTCAGCTGGTGATCAATAAAATCACCTTCCCTCGTGCTCAAAGGGCATTTCATCTTCTGTCTTACCGTGATCTTCCATGTGTTTGTCAATTTCAGAGTTTTGTTTCTATACTGTACTCTTTAGGAATATATATGGGGGGGGCAAAAAACCATAATTTATTTATAAAAAATTGTGTATTTATTCTTACATGTTTAAACTTCATTCAACTTCGAAGTACTCTCCGTGTGATGCAACACACACATTAAGACTCGCTGCTCAACATAGTTTTTGAACTTGTCGATTTTAATGCCTTTTAGTGTTTCTGCCATTTTTTGTTTCACCTCTGCAGCAAAACATTTCCCTTTGAGGACTCTTTTCATCCAGGGAAACACAAAAGTCACTTGTCGAAAGATCAGGTAAATAGGGAGGGTGGGGCACAGGGGTCATGCTGGCTTTGGTCCAAACCTGCTGACCACTCAGCGGGGTGCGGGCAGGTGCGCTCATAAATCACCCCTCGTGATGTGGGCAAACACATTGAAGAAGTCTTCAAAAAAATTCACTGAAGCTGAATGCAGCTTCTCACAATGATGCCAGCTGGTGCGCTGGTACAGATGAGTTCCTAGAAGACTCACCTAGCAGGGGAAGCCTGTGCTACAAGGGCCTGCCCTTCAGAAGATAATTCCGTTTTTTGGGGGGGTCCCTCCTTATATATCTGTCTGTAGGTAAGAAGATTATATCATGGAAATTCATATTTCAAGGGCCACGGCTTGAGAACTCCTCGGTGCTTTTCCCCTGGTCTAGGCATTCAAGTGCTCTTGCAGAGCAAGAAAGACTCAGCCTGGCAAGAAAGAGGATAGGGTTTCCAAAAGGAACAAAGCAACTGGTGACTTGCTGAGGATGACTCAGGCACTGGCTCTGTGCTCCCTGAGTCACAGCTAACCTGTCACCGGCACCATTCGAGGTGCCCTGCTGACAAAGGGGGCTACCCTTCTGGCTGCCAGATCTTTGGCGTCCCACAGGGAAATTGTGCCCATCTCTGCATCTGCTGATTTAGTTAGTGCCCTTGCGCAGGAAAGGCCTGCAGAGAGGAACATCAGAATTGGGTCAGAGAAGCAATAATCTAGTGAGAACCTGTTAACAGGCACAGCAGTTCAGATCTGATCCCTGTTCTCAGAAATCTCATGGTTCATTAACACCTGATGGGTGTTAAGATGGGGAAGAGAGAAAGATGGTCAGGGCATCAGGGGTTCAGGGATGCGGGGAGATATTTGTGGTCTGGGGCGATCAAGCCAACTTCACACATGAGACAGGGGTTAGGCTGAGCCCTGAACTCAGACTCAGACATACAGAAAATGAAAAGGATGTTTCCAAAGTGGAACAATGGGCACAAAAGTGCAGGTGCAAGGAATGCACTTGGCCTGTTGGCATGGATCAAGAGTGAATGTGAAATAGTATTTCTGTAATCCGCATTTCACATGCCAGATCTTATTAAAGGAATACACCCTCCCTGTCTCACAAAAGCAACGTGATCCCCAGGGCAGACAGGTAATTTTCTGCTCAGATCTACACTCCATAAATTGTGTCTTAGAAAATAGTTTTATCAGTTGCCTCTTTTCCCATCTCTTTCTTCGTGGTTACTGTCTAGCCCCAAATTCCCACATCTCTTCGATCTTACTACCGTATTATGCAATACTGTTAAGTCCTGCAAAGGGTAGAAGAAAAGGCTAAGCAGTATCTCTATCTTAAAGGAATTTTTGTAGGAAATATAAAACATTGGCCTATTCAATCATTAAATAAATTGCTGCCTCATCTCATAGGAAGATGAGCCACAGACAGTATTTAATTTGAAGTTGAGAGCTAGCAGCTTCTACACAGGCACATGTGAATCCAATAACAATTTGACTCACGACTCGCTTCAGGGCTGCCTAGTATGAGCACTGCACAAAAAGAGCGCTAGACCTAGGAGAGAGCTCTCTGCTAGCCACGATGGATATGTGATGCCACGTACGTCCAGAGAGGGGCGTCTTTTCTTACTTCCTCCATCTAGAGGGGACATCATTCTCTCATGAACACTAAAGCCTCTTAGAGGGAGTTGGGGGTTTTCATTGTCTTTTCATACAAGCAGATGTGGCTCTTGATAAACACTTGGAAGACTACTCAGTTTTCTCAACCTTGGGGATAAATAAGGAGCTGCAGAATAGATGGGGTAAAAGTAACTTAGGTCCATTATTTCGGACTTTGTCATTGTTGAGGCACCACTGTTCGGCTCTGCTTCACTGCTCTCACTGAGGGGGTGGCCCAGCTTACCTCGTTCTCCTGGATTCCCTGGTACACCTGCATTTCCTGGGAAGCCTGGGGTACCTGGGGGCCCTTGTTCACCAGGGGTTCCAGGAGGGCCTGGTCTCCCTGGCTCCCCAGGAGGTCCTTGGATGGTCCGGATCGATGAGGAGTGGCTGGGAATCTGGTTGAGGATGGCTGTGTACCTGGCCATGTGACCTGAGAAGAAGGATGAAGACAGCTTTCAATCAACTGTCACACAAAGGGAGGACTGGAGGTGGATCCGTCAAGGCTCTGAACAGCTCTGTTCAATGCCCACCAACGGGGAAAGCACACCCCTCGGAAGCATGCTGATTTCCAATTCAAAACTTTTTACACTTCACTTTGGACGCTATTAACAGTTGGAGTGTATTCAAGTCGCATCTCATGTGTTTGGAATTCCACAGCTCACATCAGCATCTCATAAATATCATTTGAACGGAGGTCATGAATTTTATCTTTCCCCCAGCATTTATCTGACCCCCTAAATCCTCACCCAGCTGCCCCTTTTCTCGAGCAATTTCTCCTTGAGTTGTCTTTTTTCCAGTCCACAAAGTCTGCTCCACCCTCTTGCTCACAGATCCACAGACAAATGCTGTTTCAACTCCTCTCTCTGCTGCCAACCATTTTTGCAGTAACCTTTACTTGGGTCCCAGCTACAGATACTCCCACTAGCTTTATTTTTTTTTAAATCTGCCTTTCTCTCCCATAGTCACTTAACTCAGTTGTGCCTGGAGGGATATATTTTAATAAATAGAAGTATAGATTTATAAAAGGCTTGATATCATAATGCCTCATTTTTCTAGCGTCGTGAGGAATAAAGCTTTCCCCACAAAGATGAACTTTCTAAGTAACTATTACTTATCTCTTCTCAAACATCCAAACTTAAATAAAGAATAGTGCCCTGGCTGGTGTGGCTCAGTGAATTGAGGGACAGTGTGCAAACCAAAGGGTTGCTGATTGATTCCCAGTCAGGGCACATGCCTGGGTTGCAGGCTGGGTCCCCAGTAGGGGGCATGCGAGAGGCAACCACACACTGACATTTCTCTCCCTCTCTTTCTCCCTCCCTTCCCCTCTCTCTAAAAATACATAAATAAAGTCTTTAAAAAAAAAGAATAGTAACCATTTTTAGAGGGATTATTTCTGAAATGTATTCAAGCATTCTTAAGCAGAGGACCATGACTGTAACTAGGATTGGCTTCCTGATGACTCAGAGGCCCTCCGCGGTGGCGCCTGTGGACGGTGGGTGGGGCCAGGCATTTCTGCATGGACATTTTCCGTTTCCTCCTTTGACGAGGGGATGTCTTCTGTCACTTCTCTAGCTGTCATCACTTTGGCCTCACAGTTTCCCATATGACCTTTCCTAGCATAATTGTTCTGATCAGCTCTGGACCGAAAACCAGATAACTGAGTATGAAAGGCATTCGACACAAACTAAGGAATCAAGTTCCGGATGAAATAAGGAACTGCCGCAGTGTGTGGGGCGTGGAGGTGAGAGAAATGCAGCCTCTGGGGCGGTGGGGTCCGCCCGTACGGTCGCTTCCATTTCCTTCTCCCACAACTGCATGGGCGGGCAGGGCCTCCTTGCTGCACAGAACCACTCTGGCATTCTTGTATAGCCCCCTGCTGGCTCTCAGATCCTAAAAGTCCTTTACTAGAATCTGAGAATTCCTGAGGGGGAAACTCTAGACTTTAAACTCTCCTTTTTGAGTGAGGTTATAAACAACCATATATTTATACAAGACTTTTATTCTAGAGTCGGATAAGACAGCAACTATTGCGAAATCTTTCATGTACTTTGGTCAGTGAGTCGTATGAGGACTTAACCCTTACATTTCTTTAAAATAATTATCTTTACATTGAACGCTTGAAATGAGAAACCTACAAAAGAATCCAAGATACAGGTTAGCTTTTGATGTAGTTTACTTGCTGTTCAATTTCTCTTTTATAACTTACCGTGTTTTTAAAGGTCTTATTTTGGCATTACACTTGAATAGTTTTGTTTAACGGGTAAATTCTCTCATATGCACATTCAATTTGAGCAATATAATATAAAATGAAATACAGTTAAAATATAGGGAGTTAGTATTATGCCCGGTAGTTTTGTACTCCTTCGTCCTGAGATTTTTGTTTTAATGACGTCTCTCCCAAGGTTATGCAGACCTTTATTTCAAGCATTGCCCAAGGAGAGATCTGGTTTTATCAACTACATATGGAATTTTGGACCCCGGCCTTAGGGCCTTCTTAGACCCTTATAGGACCCCCAAACTTCCCTGGCTTAAATCAAATATAACCTCAAAACTTCTAAGGCAGCCACTGGGTGAAGTCAGCCCTGGAGATAAAGGACACCATTGGGGGGAGGGCTTGACAGCCGAGGGCCAGAGCTGGCAGGGTTTGAGAGGAATATTTCATCTCTGCTTGGCCCAGATATGCCTGGAACTGAACAAATTACTGGCAAAGAGAAGGGCCCTCCGGTTAGATTATGGAGATAAAATACAGTCGGTGGCCAGGGTGGAAATGTGCAAAATGGATGAGTGGTAAGTGAATAAGCAGGACTTGGTCACTGAAGTCCCAGACTGTGGAAAAGCTCAGGTTTAAAGTGGAAAAATGGGACAGGTGTCATACCAAGTGCGTTCCAGGGTGAGTTTGGCATAGAGCACATGTATCGTATCAAATGTCTCATGAAGACTGTCCGTGTGTACGTGTGCTGGCAGACCTCTTAAAGAATAAAGGAGAGGACCTTGGGCTAACCAACAGAAATGGAGAAGAAGGAGGCATTGATTTAAATCTAGTGACTTAATAGAAATCAACACCCTAAATCGCGCTTTCGAAGGTAGTTTCTGAGGCCTCGGTCTGGCAGCTTTCAGGTGCTGAGTGCTTGAGAAAAAAATTGACCCATTTGGGAAGATGAGGAAGGAATAAAAGATCTGATCTGGGCAGTCAAGTTAAACCTATCTGGGCAGGCAGAGAGCTCTTGGACAGATGACAGGAGGAATTCGGCGTCTGTGCCATCGACGCAGACATCTGGGGTAACCTGCATGGTCCCTTGGATGGCTTGGTGACGGCCATCTGTAAAACTTGCATGTCTGTGCTGAGGTATTTTCCTCCATCATCACACTCATGGGGAAGGCACGTCTCCATTTGGACGAGTCACAGAAGGCCCCTGGAACTATAATGCACTTACTCTGGATGAGCTGTTCGCACACCTGACGTGCCACCGCTCTCACCATGGCTTGAGACTGCAGGTCGCCCTGGATGAGAAGAAAAGTAGATTCCTGACTCTCAGCCACAAGCCCAGCCACATGGCAGGACTTCCAGGTGGAGACCTGACTTGATCCTCTGTTCCCACCTGGGCTCCTTGGCTCCAAGCAACAGGTAGAATTGACCACCGTGGTGCATGCAGAGAAGGAGTAAGCAACTTGACATTCCTGATGCCTTTCTTAACTTATTATTAAAGGTTCCTGGGAGCCTTTATTACCTTAAAAAGCTCAAGGAAGCATTTCTGGTCCCAGATTCTAAAAAATTTAATAGTTCTGAAACAAACCCATATGTATATTATTTAATGCCTCATTTATAGCTCTTTGGAGCTTATAAAGTGCAGCATTTTCTCGAGAAATAGCTTCCTTAATTCGAGTAACAACTCAGAGGAAAGGTGTTAAACCTATTTTATAGACAAACAGAGTGAAACACATTGCCCAAGGGTTCACACAGGTAACTGGATGAGCCCAAGGTCACTGCTGCTTCCACTACAGCCGACAGCACAATTAGATTAGCAGCTGTATGATTTCTCAAAGGAGAGATAAGACCCCTAAACGAGCCTGAATTAAAGTCCATGGCCAGTTCTTTGATTCTATGCCTGCCACTGTCCCTCTGGATGCCAATATCGGAAAAGCTTGAGTACCATTCTACTCCTTGGCATCTGTGTAGAGGTTTTACTTTTCTGAAGCCTTTCCCGTGTGTTATATAATTTCTTTATCAAATCCACTTTGTGACCCTGGCTGGTGTAGCTCAGTGGACTGAGCGCAGGCTGCGAACCAAAGGGTTGCCAGTTTGATTCCCAGTCATCGGGGCACATGCCCGGATTGCGGGCCAGGTCCCCAGTAGGGGGGGTGCGCGAGAGGCAACCACACATTGATGTTTCTCTCCCTGTCTTTCTCCTACTCTTCCCCTCTCTCTAAAAGTAAATAAATAAAATCTCTTTAAAAAATCCACTTGGGGAAGAGTTTAATTCTATTTCTCCTTAAAGAAATGGACTGAAGGTCATCTAGATGGATGGTAACAAATCTGCACTAGTAACCAGCTCTCCTGACTTCCAGCCCACCAGGTGTTTTCCACTTGAAAAGGGGCTCTTGGTCAAATGAGTTGAGAAGGGAGCAGGAGAGAGGAAAAGAGCAATGAATGATCCTGACGGTCCATGGTGACCCTCTGTCAGGCCAAGCAATGGAAGGTGTGCAGTTAGCTCTGGCTGGTAAGCAGAGGCAGACAGGCTACTTACTCTTTCTCCTCGCTCTCCCTTTGCTCCAGGAACACCCTGCAAAATTTTAGACGTTCAAGTTACTTGTAATACCACACTCAGAGGCGCATACGATAGTGTATCTTTTCTTATTTTATTAAGATGCTTTTCTTAGCACCAGTAATTCTGCAGCACAGCAGGAATAAACAAACAGCAACCTGTAATCCCACCAAGCAGCAATGGCTCTTTTAAACACTGGCCTCCTCCAGGCTTTTAATGCATAGACAGAGTATGGGCTTTGTTTTTTTGTTTTTAGATTTTTAAAAATTACGGTTGACAGTCTATATATTATTCTGTATTAGTTTCAAGTGTACAGCAAAGGGGTTAGAAAATCATGTACAGAGTGGTCCCCCCACTGCTTCAAGTACCCACCTGGCCCCATACACATTTATCTCAACACCATAGGCTATATTTCCTATGCTGCAACCTACATCTCTCTCCCCGGCCATTCTCTAACTACCAGTTTGTACTGCTTAATCCCTTCACCTTTTTCACCCAATTCCCCCACACCCCTCCCCGCTGACAGCCGTCCTGTTCTCTGTATCTATGAGCCTGCTTCTGTTTTGTTTGTTTGGCTGTCTTGTTCAATAGATTCCACATATAAGTGAAATCATACAGCATTTGTCTTTCTTTCTTTGATTGGCTTGTTTCACTTAACATGAGGTCACTGACACCGTATGTTTTCATACAGACCTGGGATCATGCAGCAACACTGCGTTGTAACACATCGTCTCGCTGAATAGGTCTTTTGTATTTTTCCACACTAAACACGAGTCTATGAATTGTACTCTGTTGATGCTTCATTATTTACTTCACACATCTCTGCTAAAGACCTAAACTGTTTCAATTGTTTAAAGAGTAGCTCTGGAAGGAAGGAGTACGTCTTCCAGCCTAAGAGTTCAAGTAAGAGCTGAGGACTGTGAAATCTCACAGCCTCACTCTGCTTTTCTTCCAGAATAATAGCACACGATTCTTTCTCTCTGATAATGGGGGCTCCTATTACCATGAATTCTCAGCTGAACTGTTATTTTGTTTTGTGGCTTAGCTACTCTTTGACCCGTAAGAAACTACTATAACTGTAAGA
>PVJI01025611.1:0-20200 GCA_004026765.1 Micronycteris hirsuta | reverse complement strand
CTTTTTTAGACTTGCTTGTAACCTAACTCCTGAAGTGCTACGTAAGCCATACATCTCTGAAGAGTATATATGCCAGCTCATGCCTCTGCTCAGGGCCCTAGATTTGGAGATTTCTCCCTAGGGTCCGCATGCGTAATAAAGGGTCTGTGACTTATACCTCTCACCAGGAGTTTGGTCGCTTCATTTTCCCGTAACAATAAGAATGTATAACCTGAAAATACTGGGTCTGAGAAACATCACATTTTATATTTTGGGTTAAAAAAATTAAGTGCTTAGAAAGTAGTGTCTACTAAAACAGTTACTAGAAAAATAAAGAACACTGAAACCTGTGGGATTTGTAATGTGTTAGGAAGAAGGCAGTAAATGTGGATGATATGAACAAGAGAATGCCAGCCAGCCTGTTTGAGAATACAACCTATAGAATGTGTAATTCTTCTTTAGGTATTGTAAACTGACCGCAAAGCAGCATCAAAGATTTCACTTGTGAGGAAAATCAGATAACACAGGCAGGTCCATTGCTGAGAAGAGAAACTGCGAAACAAGGTAAAATGTGTTATTTTGATATTTGACAGTTTCTTTATTTTGAAGTTCGACATTTGCATTTGCTTTTATAAACCTTATGTTGGAAGTCACGCTTGTGCATGACCAGCTTTAGTACTAAGCACTTTAAAAATATATTTTGAATATTCAGTAACCTACTTCTCCCCCTCTTTTTTAAAATTATGACCTACAGAGAAACAGAACAATCGGATATGTGTGTGGAGAAAGAGAGAGAGAGGTTTTTTTAAGGAATTCGACATGCAACGTGGAAGCTGGCAAGTGAAAATCTGCAGGGTTGGTCCCAAGGAAGATTTGTCGTCAAAGTCTCAGTCCAAAGTCAGTCTGGAGGCAGAATTCTTGCTTCCTCAGAGGATCTCAGTCTTTTTTTCTGTTTAGATCTACAACTGATTGGTTGAGGCCTACCCACATTATGGAGGGTACTCTGCTTTATTCAAAGTGCACTGTTTTAGATGTTAATCTTGTCTAAAAAGTACCTCACAGAAACACTGATAATGGTTTTTGACCACACAGTACCGTGGCCTAGCCAAGTTGGCACAGAAAAGTAACATCACAACTTATAAAGGAGCCTAGGACTTCCCCAATCTCTCTTTTTTTAACCTTTGGTCATGATCTGCTCCCAGTTCTTTGGCTGACTCTCAGGATTAAATCCCTAGTAAGAGCTTAACATTTCACTCCACTCTTAGAGGGATTTGTATTTAAATTATAAAAAGTTTATAACCCCAAGTGATTAAGCCCTCAACATATACTTTCAATTTTACTTATCAGTAGAAAATAATTATTTTGAGTAATAACCTTTCTCTTGGTCCATACATCTAACACATGATCGGTTTTCTGTTCTGCATGGACACAAAGTTTGTCCTGGATATAAGCATCCAGACATTACTGTTCTTTCATGCCATTTCATTCAATTCAATAACATTAACTAAGTGCCTACTTCGTGCTGGAATTATGCTAGAAATCTGAAGAAAACAACATAATCTCATAAAGGACCCCATAGTCTGGCTAGAGAGAAGTTTATCCAAATAAATAAAACACAATGTATCTTGTGTTGCACTACTTGTATAAAGAAATTGTTATAGGCATGAAAAAGAGGTAGTAATGGTTTAAATCTTGGGTTTTAAAGAAGTTTTCAAAACTATGACAATTAGCTGTGCTTTGAAAGATGACTTATTAGATGGATTATAGACAGGGGAGTGGGGAGTGAAATTTAGCACTCAAAGTAGGAGGAGTGTTTGTGGAAAGAACTGAAGCTGCTTGGAACTTAGCCTATATAAGGAGTCTGTGGGGACCAATGAGGAGATGCATTGGGCCACATATTAAATGCAGTAATTAACACATTGGAGCTGACTCTGTAGAGAAAGCATAGCAATTGAAGGTATTTAAGGTGAAATGCATCAGAGTCAGATCTTTCCTTTAATAATTTAATTCCGATAGCTAAGTGGTGGATGTACTAGAGTCTGAGAGAGATCCGAGTCACAAGAACCAATTAGGAAACAGTTAGAACTGTTCCTACAAAAGAGAATCTAGAAAATTGAGAGGAAATGATAGATTTGGAAATATATATTTAGAAGGATATTTGACTAAATGAATGTAGAGAAACAAGGATACAAATATTATCCCTGAGTTTACTATAACTTTAAATGTCACAATTCTAAGTATTTCAATAGAAGTCTGTCTAAAAATATTGGACACTTTTCTATCTCTTTTTTTAAACATACTTTTTTTTTTAAGATTTTTATTTATTTATTTTCAGAGAGAGGAGAAGGGAGGGAGAAAGAGCAATGTATGGTTGCCTCTCACATGGCCCTCACTGGGGACCTGGCCTGCAACTTAGGCATGTGCCCCAACTGGGAATCGAACCGGGACCCTCTGGTTCCCAACCCGTGCTCAATCCACTGAGCTACACCAGCCAGGCCACTTTCCTGTCTTTTCAAAGAAAGCATTGAACATAATTTTGCTTTACAATATAGTTACCAATATGAACATTCACTATTTTACTTTACTGTAATTTATAGTCTAGTTTTATTTACATTTGTGAGAATTTCTTTTGTTTTCTATTTTTAGTCTCTTATTCGGCCATTGTAAGAAGACCTATTTATTAGAGATATTCTATATAATTTTTAGTTTATTGCTTCTAATGAAGAGTGTATTGGGAAATCAGAACAAAATCACAAAGGAAGAATCTTAGTGATTGGAAAATTTATGAGCAAGAGTCATAGAGTGTTCCCTATAAGGTAAAGAAAATACTTTTTTTCTTTTAAAGATTTTATTTATTTATTTTTAGAGAGAGGAGAAGGGAGGGAGAAAGAGCAATGTATGGTTGCCTCTCACATGGCCCTTACTGGGGACCTGGCCTGCAACCCAGGCATGTGCCCTGACTGGAAATGGAACTGGGACCTTTTGGTTCCCAGCCCACGCTCAATCCATTGAGCTACACCAGCCAGGCTAAAGAAAATACTTCTGTCCTGAAGTTTTTGGATGTTGTAACAGGTTCTTTTTGTTTGTTTGTTTTTGTTATGTGTGTGTGCACTCAGAAACTTTTATTTACTG
Organism: Micronycteris hirsuta; assembly: GCA_004026765.1. Lineage (NCBI taxonomy): Eukaryota > Metazoa > Chordata > Mammalia > Chiroptera > Phyllostomidae > Micronycteris > Micronycteris hirsuta. The sequence continues at coordinate 17,089 of PVJI01025611.1, read as the reverse complement.
ACTTTTTATCTCAAGAGAATATATTGGAGTGGTCAGATTGACCAGCCAAATTCCAGGTAGAGAAGATTTTATTATTACTATGTAGGTATTATGTGTTGTATATAAGAGAAAAAAGCATTATTGTTTGAATTTTTTAATATTTTCTAAAAGATATAAAAAAATAAAAAGTTGAATGTAAAAAAGGAATCATATAAAGCTTACAAATCCTAAAATATTTAATGTCTGAAAATTCACAGAAAAATTTACAGACCCTAGCTATGAATAAAAGCTTATTTATTATTATATGGTCCTTTGTTGTCACTTTTATTTTTGTTCATATGTACAATTTCATTAAATAAATGATAGAGTCATTGAAGGCAGGAACCAGACCATGAAACTGTCTTCTTCTGAGCATTTGGCAGAGTACATCATGACTCATATCTGCGGTTCCATGATTGTAAAGTGTACACAGACCACCAAGCTTCCTAATATTTGTAAGATCCAGAAAAGGAAAGAAGGAGAATGGTAAATTTTGTGGAAAAAGAAAGGAACAATCTATAAGAATCATACAGTTGGAGATGTCTAAGACCCTCCAAAGCTCATTTTTCATTAAATTGTTTATCTTTTAATAAATGTAAATTAAATATATTTCCATAAATCATTACCTTGGAGATAAGCAGTTAACAAAATGTACAACCATCTAAGTTTTAAACATCACATGACTAACTAATGACCTTTTAAATAAGGAGTAGATTTATGATGAGCAAAATGGGAGCTTTATTGACCTTCCAAGGAAGAGGTACTGTAAGAATGTGGGGCATATCCAATAAGACCTGCATTCTAAAAGGATATATTAATCCTTTGTTATCAATTTACCTCCTCTGCTTTGAAACTGAATAACTTCTGTGACACTCTTTTGAAAGATTCAAATTTGTTTTAGATACATTTTTCTTTCATATATTTATCTACTTAATGACAAAAATAAGTCAATAAAAGAGCTGATAGGCAACATTATAGAGCTTAATTGTGTGATCTCTGGCCTGAGAGTTAGTCTGAATACTGGTTCTATCTCAGGATGTCTCTGCAAAAAATAAACCTGTTTTTTGTCAGTTTCTTTTTATATAAAATGGGTATAACACTAGGTCCTCCTTTATAGAGATTATGTAAAGATTATTGTGTATGTAAACACTTATAACAGTCTTGAAAATATAATTAGCAACTGTAGAAATTGACTTGTTTTTATTCTACATATTAGAAATTACTGGCTAGAGCTTATTCTTCTATGTATGAAGCACACATCAGTCTTCCTATCAGCCATTGAGATAATCTGTCTTCTAGAGTGCCCTCAGCTGTCCTTTTAATTAATCTCTGGCTTCTACCGGGTTTGGATGGAACAGACGGAGGGACCCCCCTTCTTTCCAACTAGCTCCAACATCCTTTAGAACCATCCTCAATCTCCGAGATCAACCAACACCATTTTTGACATTAACTGCTCATTGCTGAACAACCTTGAGCTCCCAAATTCATCAAAATTATTCCACCGAGGTGGACGTTAGCATCAACCGCCTGGCCAACCTGCATCTGCAGGCCTCCTACACCCACCTCTCTGTAGGCTTCTATTTCGACCAAGAAAATGCGTCTCTGCAGAGCGTGGGCCACTTCTGCGAGTTGGTGGAGGAGAAGCCTGAGGGCACTGTCTCTTAAAGCTGCCAAACCAGTGCGGTGGTAGCACTCTATTCCAGGACACGGTGAAGCCTTCCCGAGATGAGTGGAGTAAAACTCAGGACACCATGCAAGCCACCTTGGCCTTAGAGCAGAACCTGAACCTGGCCCTTTTGGATCTGCATTCACCGGGCTCTGCCCGCACAGACTCTCCTCTCTGTGACTTCCTGGAGAACCAGTTCCTGGACGAGGAGGTGAAACTCATCAAGAAGATGGGCGACCACCTGACCAACATCCGAAGGCTGGCGGTCCCCAGGCTCGACTGGGCGAGTATCTCTTCGACAGGCTTACCCTCAAGCATGACTCGGAGCCTTTGGAGGCCAGAGGCCTCTGAGGGGCCTTCTGCATTTCACTGGGGTCTGGCTTTTGACTGAGCCTCTCCCTGAAGACACTCTTTTAACCACCCTGGAGCCCTCTCCCATGTACTGGACCAAATGGAAACAATAAAGCTTTTTACAGCAAAAAAAAAAAAAAAAAAAAAGATAATCTGTCTTCTAGTTCTATAACAAGATGGGAGAGGAAACTGCACCATACATCATATATATGGTATGTTTTATTCAAAAGAGCTTTAATTTTTTTTTGCATCAAATCTCCATAATTTCTTGAAAACTCAGAATGAATTTAAGGGAAAAAAATAGTGTTCTATTCCACTTAACCAGCAGGAATGTAAATTAGCATTTATAATCCTTCTATGTCTTGTTGACTTGTATTTTTTTCTTTTTTCTTTTTTTTACAAACATCAGTGTGTTGTTGCCTCTCTCCTGCCCCCAACCAGGGACCTGGCCTGCAACCCAGGCGTGGGCCCTGACTGGAAATCGAACCAGCCACCCTTTGGTTTGCAGGCCAGCAGTCAATCCACTGAACCACACTAGCCAGGGCTAGATAAATATGTTTAAGAAAAAAAATAGCAATCTTGACAATAATTAGATAATGTATTCCATTACAGACAGCAAAATTGAGAAAGAAGATCATGAACAATGTAGTCAGCATATTAGTAATATTTGCTTCAGGTTGTATATAATTTTTATAGAAAAATATACTTTCCCACAGATGTTAAGTACCAAAAGAAGTTAAAAGCAGTCCTTAGTAGCTTAATATACCAAGTAAAAATGTATATTAGTATATAAAAAGCATATCTTGATGTAGCTTGTAATATAAAATAAACTCATATTTGGTCATATAGAGAGAATTTCATGTTATTTATTATCAGTATCCTTAAACATTTAGATGGGTTCTTAAATATAAGTATCACATGCAATAAAGTAATGCTCTCTAAGGGTCTTGACTTTGTATTTTGAGAAACACACTGATGCGTAAAGCAGGGATGGGAAATCCAGCACTGAAAAGGAAGCACCAGTCTGAAAAGGTGAGTATGGTATGATTCTAACTATATTAACATTCTGGAAAAAGAAAACCTATAAGGACAGTAAAATGATCAGTGGTTGCCAGGGAGGGATGCATAGGTGGAGCACAGGGGCTTTTTAGGTTAGTGAAACTATTGTCTGTATGGTGGATATATGACTTTATGCATTGTTACATGCCCGTAGAACTGAACCATAGTGTAAACTGGGGACTTCAATTCATAATAATGTATCAAGTAAGAAATGCACCACACTAATGCAAAATGTTAATAATAGAGAAAAATGTGTGCAGCAGGGGGAGAGAGAGGGGTATATAGAACTCTGTACTTTCTGCTCAATTTTTGTTAACCTAAAATTGCTCTGAAAAATAGTGTGTATTAATTAATTTTCAAAGGTAGCATACCATACATGAGGCGTTTTTGTTAAATGCAGTAGGTGGAAACTGCTGAAGTGATCTTCAAGAAATAAATACAACAGAATTCCAGTTGAAGGTGTGTAGCTAGAAGATACCCAAAGAAAAGCATGTACTTTATCCTTAAAGACTTCTAAGAAGAGAATTTCTATCACTTTCCTTTTCTATTCTAGATTTTAATTAATTTCTGAGTCCTCCAAGTTACTGTATATTAATATGTCTGTGTTCTCTGAAGAGTGATTTGATCAACTGCTTTCCTAAATAACTTTTCTCTACTATAGTTTACTTATTAAGTCAATTATTGCTTTGCTTTATTTTTCCAATCGGATGAAAGCACCCCAACACCTTTAATCCTTTTTTACAACTGCAGGCTACAATGAACCAATAGGTGGCTGATAGACAAAATAGTTCATTCATAGAAACCCTAGCATTTGAAATTTACATTTCTACTGTAGAAACTGTCAAGTTCTAGAAAGTTAAAATCATTTTTTATAGAAAACACTTTAGTACAGCAAAGTAACTTTTTATTTTGACCCCTACAACTGTCTCACACTGGATTATGTTCATTTTTTTAATGTAATAAGGGACAAAACTCTTGAACTCTCCTAGAAATAATTTGCCTAAACTTGTGTTCCAAACCTGGCTTAATTCACTCCTTTGATAATACCATCAGACATTACTATAATTTGTTAATTAAAATATTTTTATTTGAACAATCTTATGTTAAATTCCCATTCTCAAGAAGAGGTGAAGCCATAGAGTATACTTCCATGTGGAAGTGGATAGTTGCTCAATGGAAAATGTCATAGAGACATCACATTGTATATAGCCTATTTCTGGAATAAGTCTGCAGATGAATTAAAATGTTAATGTTTGAGCCTTTGTAATGGCCATTGCCTGTGAAATGATACATACCACTGAAGGCATGGTAAATAAAATGCCTAGAAAGATTATAAAGGACATAATTCTGTGAACATGTGCTCTTTCTAAGTATAATAAATTATTCTCATCATAACTATGAGAGGGTAAAATACATTATGTTTTATATGAAGAATCATCACTTGGTCCTAGCATATTTTAAATCAATATTATTGTCTTATAATCAACATTAAGAGCTCTTTTATTATCTTAGACACTTTTTATATTGATATGTATTTTAATTATTTGGCAATTATAAATTTCTGTTTAAAATGATTCATGGGATTTAGCTAAACATATTTCTTCTGTCTTTGTTGTGCTTTAAATTTATACCTATCTCAATTTATAGGTGTTAATCATGAATATTATTTTTTCTCTTCTACACTAGAAGATAGCTGTTAATAAAATGTTATAAAATTATGGCTTTTTTACTCAGCAAGCAGAAAACTAATAGCTTAATTATTCTGTCATAAGTCTTCCCTTTGATATTTTTTATCCTCTTTTGACAATATGATAATATATCATGAGACTGAGTAAAATGTTTTACATTATCATCTCTTTCTCTCGCTATGTGTATAATGTTCATATATATATATATATGTAAAAACATTTCCAAACTAAAATTTCAGCTTCTCCCTGTAACTAGATAAATGCATAGTAAAATTCTCATTCCCATATCATAGCTTTCTACTAATGTTGCAAAATAATATGATATTAGTGTACATCTAATGTCATATATTAGACATTTCATTAATTACCGCAGAGAATGTATGGATATTAGCTAGTTGAGACAGGCTGGGTTCTCTGGGAAGCAGCTGTAAGGTGAAGTTAAGTGTGTGAAAGACTCATTAGTGAAAAAAAAAAAAACTGTGGAAGGAAAGGGGAGGAAGCAAGACTGAATAGGGGGAGTTTCCAGACTTTGTTGCTGACATGAAGTTTTTGCTAGTCCAACATGGAGCACAAGAGTGAAGGTTGCCCATTAGAGGGTCCTGGGAAGACAATGGCCGTACTATTTCCCACACCTTCAGCAATTATCAGTTGAAGGCCACCCTGACACAGACAGGGTTTTGTCTTAAAGTCTGAGGTGAACCTTTAATGAGTTAACAGGGAGAGATATCAAGTAATCACAAGTGGTAGCAAATTCTCTCCTGAAGGGGCATCTAAATGGCTCATCTCCATGTCCGAACAGTTCATTTAGCTTCATTTAACCACACAGATTGGGGGAACAGCCTTTCAAGCATGGTGGGGCCTCTTTATGAGGAGAAACTTAGAAAAGCAAGGTCTCCCTGCAGTTTGTCTCAAGGTTGAAACTTGTATTTATCACTATCCACCATAAATTCCCCTTGTCCTAAGATTTCACCTCTGCTGGTCTTGGTGGGATACCAAATAGTAAGACCCAAACTTTCCTTAAAATTCTGTGCTCTTGGTAACTACAGTTCTTTCAGGCCAGAGATGCTGTACTTGTTCATTCATAGTTGTAACTGTTTACCCAGTTCATTCTGGTATTGAAGCTGAGAGGTTACTTCAGCTACACATACACCAAATGGCTGCCATCTTGTTGATGGTGAATATAACCTGTGGTTTCCATATTCATTGGACTACTTCTACATTTCCTTCCCTGTGAAGTAGGTTCTTTGGTTATTTACTGTCAAACATTTCAACTCCACCAGGGCCAAGCAGCATTCCAGTAAATGTTTTTTGAAACATCTATAATTTTCTGGTAGAAATGATATGGCCTTGCTCCAGAAACCTAAGGGCCTGTGATGTTCCCACTGATACTTGCCATAATACCCACATTGAATCTTTTCCACCACTGAAATCTCCAACACAATATGCTATGCTGGGACATCTGAGTGACAGGGGAACATGTACTATAGCCTTTCTTGTTCCAGTTCTATTCAAACTGGCAGCATCCCATACCATCCTGTGCCTGGGCCAGAATCACATTCCTAGGCATGGAATATGTTATCTGTAGAATTTAAGAGGCTTTCCTAGCAATGAGCTTCCTTTCTGGTAGGAAGGGGTAGAAGATACAGTAATTTGTCTTTTGCTTTGAAGGTGAAATATTGGCATGCCCCTGGCCATTGAACCTCTAAATTTTGTTGCTGAAGTATCAGATTCCCAATTCTTCATGGTGCTTACTTCTCACCCTTTGGAGCACATACAATTTAACAAGATAACAGGGGCCTTTTGCTCATCTTGCCTAATCAGTGTAATCCATCATTATAATAAATCAACCAGATATTCTGTGAAATGTTCAGATAGCCTGTATCTTTTTGGGTTTTAAAATACAGGATAGAATGGTTAGCCATGGGTAAAAGTAAATACATATTATGGTACATTCCATGTGGATGTGTACTGTTTCTGATTTTCTTTCCTGACTAGTATAGACTAGAAAGTCCTAAATTATTGGCTGCATATTATTATGTGTCTATGTATTAGTCTGCCTAGGAGCAATACTTTGTCAGATCTGGCAGTTGTGATTAGGTCTACTATTTAATTGATCTTGTGGTAGTCTAAAGTGATTATCCAAGGTCTATTCAATTTTGGCAGGGGCCAGGCTGATTAATTAGATGAAAATGTAATAAAAATCACTTCTTTTGCATTCCTGAGATCTTAAGGAGCGGCATTCGTCTCAACTTTTTCTCTCACCACGAAATGGCAATACTATTCTGTCCTGGTTGGAGGGCTATGCAGTTTCAGAGGTTTCCATTTGGCCTTCACCACTAGCCCATTAGCTCTTATCCCATTGCCCAACAATCCAATGTGGGCATTACTAAAACTGCCAACTGTGCCAATCTCAAAAATGCATCAGGGACCATATAAATAAGCAATGATTGGATCTGCACATCTATATGATCTACCGCAGCTAGAATTGGGCCAAGACTCTCTTTATTATTTGAGGCAACTATGATAATACTCAAAATCTTCTGTATCAATGTTAACTGAACCCCATGTCCAGCGATCCTTGAAATGTCTGTGTATTCCTCTTAACCCAGTGTATAATCATTCAAGTAAGTAGCCAAAAGTCCCTTCGAAGAAAGACCGGGTAAATTATTGCAGACTGTATCAGCTATGATATTTCAGGGTCTTTTCTCTGGGGATCAGGTCGTCTGTTCAGGTAGCACATTCTGGATCATGTTGGGAAATCTGCTCAGATTTGGAAACTGAGCAGAGTATGATAATTTTTATTGGAGCAACTGCTTTCAGCTCTGTGCTTTTTCTCTGCACACATTCTCTGCACGCACATACAATTTAATGGTACATTTGTTAACTGTCTTATATTTAACCCTTAGGGATGCCCTGCTCTTTGAAACATCTTTATGATTCTCTATGTGTCAGAGGCCCTTGGCCAAAAGGGTCATTCTGAAAGTGTCTGTCATCATGATAACTACAGTCCCATGGCTTCTGGTGGTTCAACACTGCCACCTGCTTTCTACTACTCTGAGGCCATATCATCGTCCCAGTTGCTTTCAGCAAGCTGCTAAGTTCTGTAACAGCCATTCTGCAGTCAGCTCCGACTGTCAGAGAGCCACAGCTGAAGCTCTTAATGATGACTGCCACTCAGTATTTTTCTCACTAGTATATTTCTGACAGCCATGGATGAATGGTATGGCTTCAAGGTCATGGAACATAATTCTCTGGACATTCTCATAATTCTCTGCATGACATCACATAATCTTTAGGCCTCACTTAATATATTCAATCCAATATGCCTGCTTTCCTTGGCCTTTAATCCCTTTATTATCTGCTCTGACAATTCAGGCATTTTAATAGCACTCAGTGTGGCCATTATGTTTTCTCAGCTTCGAGATCCAGTCCTAACAGCAAGTTTGCACGATACCCTGAGGGTCTTGCCAGAATGTGAAATCCTGTATAAATACTGAACTAGTGACTCCAAATTAATAAACTGCCCTTTTCCAGGCTATGTTCCAGCTCCTCTGATCAAACACCCTCAGATTCCTATCTTATTGTTCCTAGGAATAAATGCTTTCTCATTCCAGCAGTTACTTGTGGACATAATTTCTTTGCTCTCCTATTATTCCCAGCATGGTATGGATGGCTTATGTAATCATTTGGATCTAATTATAGGCCTGCAGTAGTGCAAGTGAGGGGCATCTCTGGAAGGTAGCAAAGAAAATTTTGTATTTTCCTCCAGAAGCAAGTGCTAACTAACTCTTAACAGGGGTGGGAGAGGATGGGCCACTTTTTCAGTTATGCTCAAGTGGTAAGGATAAATTTGAGGAGTCAAAAATCTTCAGAGACATTCACAGAGATGTCCCAAAATTACATGCCAAGGCCCTAGATTTTTCCAACCGGGTCCTGCTTCTGGCATCACAGGCCTACCTCAGTCCAACATTCACCCTTCTTTAGTGTTCAGCCGTTTTGACTACTGAGCCATATGCTGACTCGCCTTTTTCTGTTTGCCAGCTTTATGAGATTCAAGGTTTCCAAACTTGCCTAAATTTGTATTATCTGTCCGAGAAATCAAAGCAATTTAGTAACAACATCCAGTTCCTCAGTCTTTATATCTATTGTTTAACTCGTATTGTTTGAATGTACGAATCACTGCACTGGCCGGGATCGCGTCCCTCCATCAGGCTGACCCGGCGAACTGCCAGTGAATCTTCAAACAAATAAACCGCTGTTTTTGTGATGAGCACATTCCTTACTGACAGTCCTGTCTTCACTAGGGCCTGAGTGGCCCATGTTTTTTATCTGCTACAACATAGTTTTAAGATTGAAATATCTGGATTTCTTGCTTCTTTCCCATCTCTCCTTCTACAGAATATGGAAGATAAGATGAAAACAAGAGACAGAGTTGGCAAACATTTTTTAGAGCCCAGCTACCATAATATAACCATGGTCCAGTACAGGAGCATAGAAGCAAACATGCTTTACTAATTTCCTATGACTGCTGCAACAAATTGCCACAAATTTTGCATTTTAAAACAATACAAATTTATTATCTTAGAGTTCTCAAGGTCAGAAGTCCTACAATCAATGTATTAGCAGGGCTGGCTATATTCCTTATGGAAACGCTTAGGGGAAAGTCCATTTTCTTGCCTTGGTAGCTTCTAGAAACCACCTTTGTTCCTCGGCTCATGGCTCCACTGTGCATTTTCCGAGCTAGCAACAAAGCGTCCTACAGTCTCTCTCTCACTGCTTCTGTCATAAAGCCTTTTATAGCACCGGCCCTCTTGCCTCCCTCCTATAAGGACTTGTGATTAAATTGGGTCCATGCAGATAAACTAGGTTAATCTCCCCACCTCAATGCCCTGTCCATATATAACAGAAAACATTTTGAGATATTAACTGAGATACACTCCCACCTTTTTATGACCATCCCCTTACAGATTCCATTAGGGAGCACCTATAACCTCTAATGGAGAGGACAATAAAGAACATTTGTGTTAAAACTTTGGATTTGAGTTTCAATACGTGTTCTTGAAATCACAGCAGAAAATGCTGGGACTAAAGTGTTTCAGAAAGAAAGGTTTTGTTCCATTTCTTTCATGTTGTTGTTTTTAACTCTAAAACTTCAGAAGTCAATTTCAAAGATCAGAGAGACAAAACAGTGTCTTATCACAGATCAATGCACAATAGGTTTTGATATCCAAAGGACAAGTGGGGATTTCATAAATTAGGTAAAACCACAGTGGATGAGTTCTGGAAACTCTCAGCCAAATATATTGTTCTGATGCCAGAGCTACACATCTGGTCTCAGGGTCTTGGATCATATTCGGGGAAGGACTAGAAGAAAAGAGACAGAGAGGAATCTTTCTGAATTGACGGAGTTTTTATGCAATAGGAAACTAATAGTTTATCTTGGATAATAAATATAAATTAACTAGTATAAGTAAATACAATTAAGCAAAGTTGGAAGACTGAGAACTGAGCCTCCTTGTAGAATTTCACTAACATTTATTTATTTATTTGGCCGAGTTGCGTTTTACCTACTAGCACTGGAACACTTTTTTAAAAGTTATTTAAGAATTCTAGGAAACAGATGTGATTTTCTGTTTTTTTTTTTTTTAAAAATATTGTATTTTTCTATTACCATTTAGTCCCCTTTACTCCCCTCCCCTACACCCTGCAATCGTCACATGGACTGTTGTCCATGTCCATGAGTCCTTTTTTCCTTTTTTTCACTTCAATTGTTATTTCAATTGAAATTTAGAGAGGTAATGTAGTTAGTGAATAATGTTGGGAAATAATTCTCTAGGGATGCTGAATTTCTGCACTTTTTGTGGAGAGGCACTGATAACTTCTGTCCCAGATCTTTTATTCAAGGGTGTTGGTAGACCAAACAGCCTTGCAAAATAGAAATAGTGTCTTCTTCCAAGACCAGAGACAGATTTGTTTTCAGACCAGGAATATAAGGATAATGTTTCCCTATAGGGCAAAAATGGGAAGATTTGACAGCAACCACTTATAAGATGGGGACTTCCTAGCTCTTCATTTCTCACAGTGACACAAACCTGTTGTGCATGTAGCATCCACCTGTGCCTGTCTGCATGGCACCTATTGGACTTGGGGTTGAGAAGAACTGATGGACTCATTAAGTTTATTATGCTTGCTGTGCCTTGCATAATAAATTATCTGTCTCCAGCCCTGGCTGGTATAGCTTAGGGGACTGAGTGCTGGCCTGTGAACCAAAGGGTTGCCAGTCAGGGCATGTGCTTGGGTTGCAGGTCAGGTCTCCAGATGAGGTGAGGGCGTTTGAGAGGCAACTACACACTGATGCTTTTCTTCCTCTCTTTCTCCCTCTCTTCCCTTCTCTCTAAAAATAAATAAAATAAATCTTAAAAAATAACTCATCTGTCTCTGAATCAAGAGTTTCATGTCTTTTGCCATTGTCTATGACACTGTGACATGTAAACTGGTCAGTTTAAAAGCAGGGTGAAATTTGAATCCTTCCCAATTCTTGGAGATGTTCTTGCAGTTCTTGAATATTAGAATTTGGACACTCTGACTTTAGAGCCCTGATTTGAAACTAAGAATCTGAATATCACACAATGTCTACTGAGGAGCCAGCTAAAAGGAAACTAGCATAAATATAATGTGTAAACTTGCCAGTTTCCGTAGTAAGATAAAATTGAGTTCCAAGATTATATAGAATTTTTTTTACTTCATAAGTCACCCTATCAATATCTTTGTTTTCCAAGGTATAGTGGCAAAGCACTACTCCAGAAGGGTGACCCTCAATTAACCTGGGCAAGTAAATTGTGGGGGACAAGCAACCTTGGTACAATTATTCTTGTTAAAATTCCCACTACATTAGTATTTAAAATTTCTTAAAAATCCTACACTAAAGAAAATTATTCTACTTCTTTTACTTCAAATATCCCACACTAATTGATAACAAAACTTCTACTAGCATCCTATGGATATAGTGCCCCTCTGAACATATTCTGGGAATCGCTGATTGGGACGGATGTATCCTCTGGGCCTATTCTCATTGTTATTGCAAAGCTTTGAATAACTTTTGGTTTAAATGACTGCACCTGTACTACCAGAGATAAGAAAAGATACGTGAGTCCACACTTGGGCTGCAGCAATTACTCCAAACCATGGATTTGCAATAAAATCATCAAAGTGATGCTAAGAAGTTAATATTTTTAAAACTCCCTTGGCTAATCTAATGTTCAGTCAGAATTAAGTACAACTTTGATGGTGCAGTAAAGTTGGAACTCACTTCTGGAGAAATCATAAGGAACAGAAGTCTGGAGCCTATATTATTCTGTCAATATGGTAGCTACTAACTACATGTCACTGTATAAATTTTAGCTTAAATTAAGGTAATTAAACAAAATTTAAAATTCTGTCTTTCAGTCACTGGCTATATTCCACATACTCGATAGCCACATGGAACTAGTGACTACATTCTGGAACAACACACATATAAAATGTTTCCATCATCACATAAAATTCTGTCGCTCAGTGCTGTTACGGAAGGTCCACAGTTCTTTCCCTGCATGGCTATAGCCAACCTTAGGGGCTCTAGGTTTGATTTTACTGAGGCAGCCAGTGGTCTTCACTAATGGGAAACGAGGGGGCGTGGAGAGAAAGCTGTATGGTATGTGTGTGGTATATGTTTGTGTGGGTGTGTATAGTTGTACACATGTGAGCACATGTGTGTTGTGGAAATAATGGTGCTAGTTTCACTGTTGGGCCCTACGAGTGTACTATGCTCTAAAACTGGAATATTATAGAGATGATGTAAGATAAATTATAATGAAAGACATCCTTAGAAGCTCAGCTATAGAAATTTTTCCAATTAATCAGTGCTTATTGTTTTAATTTTACTTCCCAAAAGTACTGTCTCTAATGCCATTATTATTCATTTCTCCCCTTAACTTTCCTAGTTTTCTCTGGTTCTTGTCCTGGAATGACCCCATAACTAGGGAAGAAATTATGACCAACAGTTTTATCAACTATTTTCTAAGACACAGCTATTAACTACAAAATCTGAAACTTAGATTTTTCTTCAATATCCTTTTTACAAAGGCTAGAAAAATATCTTAGAAATAAATAAAAATAGGCAAAAGAAAATTATTTAAGCTATTCAGTGAAAACTGTGGAGATAAAAGAGTGTACTCTTTAAAATTTTATGGTTATCAAGCGTGTGTCATTTAACGAATGACATAAAGTATGTGAAAAAACTCATGCCATTTAAAAAGTGGAACTTAGCTATAGAGAAGGGAAGTTCACTGTTTTCTTTCTCCGGGAAACCGGAGAAAGGGAAAATCCAAAAAATTTTTTTTCTGACTGTAATCCAGGTACATTAACCACAAATCATTTTTAAAAGAGTCAATTTTTTTTAAAAATTATATATTGGTTTCATATATATAGTTCAATGGTTAGACAATCATGTACTTCATTTAGTGTTCCCCTCCATATTTCCAATACTCCAGGTGGCACCATACATAGTCATCACAATGTTATTGACTGTATTTCCTACGACTTACTTTACCACGACTATTTTGTAACTTCCAGTTTGTAACTACTGATCTCTTCACCTATTTCATCCATTCCCCCAACCCTCCTCCCTCTGCCAACCACCAGTTCTGTCTCTGTATCCATTAGTCTGTTTCACTTTTGATTGTTTGTTTATTTTGTTCTTTGGATTCCACAAATAAGTGAAATCATGTGGTATTTGCCTTTCTCTGACTTATTTCATTGCGCATAATACCATGTAGGTCTATACATGCTGTTGCAAATGGTAAGATTTCATTCTTTTTTGGTAGCTAGTATTCCATTTATACATGTACCACAACTTCTTTATTCACTGGTCTTTTGATGAGAACTGGGGTTGCTTCCATAGTTTAGCTGTTGTAAATAATGCTGCAATGAACATATGGGTTCATATATTCTATGATTAAAATACTTTTTATTGTTATTCAATACAGTTGTCCCCATTTTTCCCCCCATTACTCCCCCCTGCCCCGCCCAGCCCACCCCCTAATCCCACATTCAATCCTCGCTGCCCTTGTCCTTGTCCACGGGTCCTTTATATACATGTTCCTTGACTTGACTCTTCTCCTTGTTTCCCTCATTATCCCTCTCCCTTCCCCACCTCTGGTCGCTGTCAGTTTATTCTTTATTTCATTGTCTCTGGTTCTATTTTGCTTGCTTGTTTGTTTTGTTGATCAGGTTCTGCTTATAGGTGAGATCATATGGTATTTGTCTTTCATAATGCCCTTCAGTTCCATCCAAGCTGTTGTGAAGGCTCGGGTCCTTCTTTCTATCTGCTGTGTAATATTCCATTGTGTAAATGTACCACCATTTTTTGATCCACTCATTTACTGATGGGCACTTAGGTTGTTTCCAGCACTTGGCTATTGTAATTAACACTACTATGGACATGGAGTGCATAGGCTCTTTTAATTGGAGATTCAGGATTCTTAGGGTATAATCCCAGCAGTGGGATTACTTCATAGAAAGGCAGTTCAGTCTTTAGTTTTTTTAGGAAATGGCATACTGTTTTCCACAGCAGCTTCACCAGTCTGCAGTCTCACCAACAGGGTTCCCTTTTCTCCACATCCTCTCCAATACTTGTTGTTTGTTGATTTGGTTATGATGGCCATTCTTACCAGTGTGAAGCGGTATCTCATTGTGGTTTTAATTTGCATCTCTCTGATAGCTAGTGATGTTGAACATCTTTTTATATGCCTATGGGCCCTCTGTCTACTCTCCTTGGAGAAGGGTCTATTCAGTTCCTTTGCCCATTTTTTAAATTGGATTGTTTAATTGGACTCCTGGTGTGGAGTCATGTGAGTTCTTTATATATTTTGGAAATCAAACTCTTGTCTGAGGTATCATCAGCAAATATATTTCCCCATATGGTTGGTTCCCTTGCCATTTTGCTGATGTTTTCTTTATCTGTGCAGAAAGTTTTTAACTTGATGTAGTCCTATTTGTTTATTCTTTCCTTTATATACCTTGATCTAGGGGACATATTGGTGAAAATATTGCTGCATGGAATATCTGAAATTTTCCTGCCTATGTTCTCCTCTAGGACTTTTATGGTGTCATGACTTATATTTAAGTCTTTTATCCATCTTGAGTTTATTTTTGTGTGTGGTATAAGTTGGTGGACTAGTTTTATTTCTTTGCATGTAGCTATCCAGATCTCCCAACACCATTTGTTGAACTTTTACCCCACTTTATGCTTCTGCCCCTTTTGTTGAATATTAATTGACCATAGAGACATGGATTTATTTCTGGGCTCTCTATTCTGTTCCATTGATCCATGTGTCTGTTCTTATGCCAGTACCAGAAAGTTTTGATCACAGTGGCCTTGTAATATAATTTGATGTTAGGTATTGTGATCTCTCCTACTTTGTTCCTCTGCCTCAAATTTATTGAAACTATTCTGGGTCATTTATGGTTCCATACAAAATTTTGAAATGTTTTTTCTTTATCTGTGAAGTATGTCATTGATATTTTAATAAGGATTACATTTAATCTACAAATTCCTTTGGGTGGTATGAACTTTTTAATGATGTTAAATCTTCCAATCCACAAACACAGCATATGCTTCTATTGATTTGTGTCTTTCTTAATTTCTTTCTTCAGTGTTCTACAGTTTTTTGAGTACAGGTCTTTTACCTCCTTGGTTAGGTTTATTCCTAGGTACTTTATTTTTCTTATTGCTATAGTAAATAGGATTTTTTTCCTAATTTCTGTCTCTGATATTTCATTGTTGGTGTACAAAAATGCCTTTGATTTCTGAATGTTGACTTTGTATCCAGCCATTTTGCCAAATTCACTATTAGGTCAAGTAGTTTTTTTGCAAATTAAAACCACAATGAGATACCACTTCCCACTAGTCAGAATGTCCATCATAACCAAATCAACAAACATCAAGTGCTGGCAAGGGTGTGGAGAAAAGGGAACCCTAGTGCACTGTTGGTGGGAATGCAGATTGGTGCAGCCATTGTGTAAAACAGTATGGAATTATCTCAGAAAATTAAAAATGGAATTTCCTTTTGACCCATTCATTCCATTTCTGGGGTTATACCCTAAGAATCCAGAAACAACAATTCAGAAGAACGTATGCATTCCAAAGTTCATAGTAGTACAATTTATAATAGCCAAGTGTTGGAAGCAACTTAAGTGCCTATCAGTAAATGAATGGATCAAAAAACGGTGGTACATTTACACAATGGAATACTATGCAGCAGAAAGAAAGAAAGAAAGAAAGAAAGAAAGAAAGAAAGAAAGAAAGAAAGAAAGAGAGAGAAAGAAAAAAGAAAGAAGGAAAGAAAGAAAGAGCTGCTACCCTTTGCAATAGCATGGATGGATCTAGAAAGCATTATGCTAAGTGAAATAAGCCAGATGGTGAAAGACAAACACCATATGATCTCACCTATAAGCAGAACCTAATCAAGAAAAAAAAAAAAAAAACAAGCAAGCAAAATATAACCAGAGATATTGAAATAAACATCAAACTGACAGTAACCAGAGGGACGGGGGGGAGAGGGAAAATGAGGAAATTAGGAGAAGGGCCATCTAGAAACATGTATAAAGGACACATGGACAAAGACAAAGGAGGTAGGATTGAGGGTGGGAGGTGGGGATGGTTGGGGAGAGAGTGGAGTGGGGAAAATCGAGCAACTGTGCTAGAACAACAATAAAAAAATAATGTATTCTTCTTTTCTGATTGGATCTTTTTTTTTTTAATTATTGTATTGTTGTTCTCTTACAGTAGTCTGCATTTACCCCCACCCCCAACCTCAGGCAAACCCACCTCCCTCCCTTGCTTCCACCCTCCCCCTTGGTTTTGTCCATGTGTCCTTTATAGCAGTTCCTGAATACCCTTGTCCCCATTAA
This sequence comes from Micronycteris hirsuta, assembly GCA_004026765.1. Classification (NCBI taxonomy): domain Eukaryota; kingdom Metazoa; phylum Chordata; class Mammalia; order Chiroptera; family Phyllostomidae; genus Micronycteris; species Micronycteris hirsuta. The sequence goes on along the minus strand of PVJI01025611.1, from coordinate 358 downwards.
CCCCTTCCCCCTCCCCTCTGTTTACTGCCAGAATGTTCTAAATTTCAATGTCTCTGGTTATAGTTTGTTTCTCTGGTTGTATTTTGCTTGCTTACCTCACAAGCATCTTGGCTGTGGCTGATCTGAGTTCCCCGGTAGCTGATCTGGCCTTGGTGCCTCCTCTCATGAGTCCTTATATAAAACCCCTTAACATTTCATATAGTAAAGGCTGCGTGATGATGTACTCCTTGAATTTGACCTTATCTGAGAAGCACTTTATCTGCCCTTCCATTCTAAATGACAGTTTTGCTGGATAGATTATTCTTGGTTGTAGGTCCTTGCTTTTCATGATTTGAAATATTTCTCTCCAGCCCCTTCT
>PVJI01025610.1:0-20191 GCA_004026765.1 Micronycteris hirsuta | reverse complement strand
TGCTGGAAACAACCTAAGTGCCCATCTACAAATGAATGGATCAAGAAACTATGGTACATTTACACAATGGAATTCTATGCAGCAGAGAGGAAGAAGGAGCTTATACCCTTTGCAACAGCATGGATGGAACTGGAGAGCATTATGCTAAGTGAAGTAAGCCAGGTGGTGAGGGACAAATACCATATGATCTCACCTTTAACTGGATCATAAACAACAAAAACAGAAAGCAAGCAAAACATAAACAGAGACATTGAAATTAAAGATGTCCTGGAAGTTCCTAAGCCTCTCCTCATTTTTTTGAATTCTTGTTTCTTCATTCTGTTCTAGTTGAATGTTTCTTTCTTCCTTCTGGTCCAAATCATTGATTCGAGTCCTGGTTTCCTTCCTGTCACTGTTGGTTTCTTGTACATTTTCCTTTATTTCACTTAGTATTGCGTTCATTTCCCCCTCTAATTTGTGACCTTATTCAACCAATTCTGTGAGCATCCTGATAACTAGTGTTTTGAACTGTGCATCTGATAGGTAGGCTATCTCTTCGTCACTTAGTTGTATTTTTTCTGGAGCTTTGATCTGTTCTTTCATTAGGGCCATTTTTTTTGTCTTGGCATGCCTGTTACTTTGTAAGGGGCAGAGCCTTAGGTGTTCACCAGGGTGGGGAAAGTCACGTTGCTGGGTTGTGATGGTGTATGTGGGGGAGGGGTCCGAGAGGAAACAATGCTGATTTCCCTGCTTTCTGCCTGTTTTCAGTCACTTCCCCCACTACCCACAAGCAAATTGGGCCCTTCTGTGCTGATTCCCGGAAGGGGGAGTTTGTGTACCTTCTAGGACCCTGTTGGTCTCTCCAAAGAACTCCCCTGTGAGTATGGGAGTTCCTCCTGCTGCCTCAACCCCACAGGTGTTTTAGTCAGAGGTTTGAGGCTTTGTTTCCTCTCGCTGGAACTCTGGGTTGCGAGGTCGACTGTCTCATTCCCCAGTTGTTCCTCCCAGTTTATCTGCACGTGAATGTGGGACCGTCCAGTCTGCAATTCACTGCCTTGCCTGCCCCTGTCCTCTAGCTGCCGCCTTGCCACAAATCCTCTCTGTCTAGCTGCCTATCTCTGCCCCTCCTACCAGTCTGGATGAATGTTTCTTCTTTATTCCTTGGTTGTTGGACTTCCATACAGTTTGATGTTCTGTCAGTTCTGGTTGTTTTTTGTTTTTAAATTTGTTGTTGTCCTTCTTTTGGTTGTGCGAGAAGGCACAGTGTGTCTACCTAGGCCTCCATCTTGGCCAGAAGTCGATCACTCGTATTTTACAAAGTACTTTTTTGTTGCTTCACAATCAGAACACATAAAAGAGAATATAAACCAGATCAAAGACTTGGGACCAGGGAAAATACAAGTAAGAATACACAAGGTATTATATTCAATAAGTGATTGATTTATTTGAGTTCCTTTCATTAGTTTTATTTTATTTTATTTTATTTTTAGATTAGCTATTTATTTATTTTTAGAGCAAGGGATAGGAAGAGAACGAGGGAAGAAAATACAAGTAAGAATAAACAAGATATTATATTCAATAAGTGATTAATTATTTTATTTCCTTTTGTTAGTTTTATTTTTAGATTATTTATTTATTTATTTTTAGAGCAAGGGGCATGGAAAGAGAAAGAGAGGGAGAGAAACATCGATCAACTGGCCCTTAGTCAACCCTGGACCTGGCTCAAAACCCAGGCATGTGCTCTGACTGGGAATCCAACTAGCAAACTTTAGGTTTGCGGGCCAACCCTCAATCCACTGAGCCACACCAGTCAGGGCATCCATTTGTTAGTTTTAAAGCTGACTTCACTGAGGTATATTTTACCCTGTAATTTCTTTTTTACCTTTTTATTTTTAAACAATTATCAATTCACAAGAAGTTTCAAAAATAGTACAGAGAGGTCCATATGTCCTTCTCCCAGTTTCCTCCAATGGTTACACATTTTATGACTATAGTGCAATTATCAAAACTATTTAGAAAATTGATGTCGATATAATGTGTGTGTATAGTTCTATACCATTTTATTTCATTTGTAGATTTGGGCAGCTACCACCACAATCAAGATGCAGAACCATTCCATTGTCACAAAGATCTCCTTTTGTTACCTCTTTGCAGTCAGACCTGCCCCTTGCCTCCCACCGTCTCTCATCCCTGGTAACACCACTAACTAATCTGTTTTCCATCACTGCAATTTTGTCACATCGAGGATGTTATATACGTGGAATCATACAGCATGTGACTTTTCTTTAACCTTTTCAGACTGGCATTTTTTTTTTTTAAATTTAGCATAAGGCTCTTGAGATCCATCCAAAATGCTGTGTGTTTCAATATTTTAGTCCCATTTATTGCTGATTAGCATTCCATGCAGTGGAGGTACCACAGTTTATTGAACTATTTGTTCATTGAACGACCTTCTCGTTGTTTCCACATTTTGCCTGTTACAAGTAAAGCTGCCACGAACATGCACGTGCAGTGTTTTGTGTAGACCTGCATTTTCACTTCTCTGGGATAAATGCCTGGGAGTGTGATTGTTGGGTAGTATGGGAGTTTCATGTTTAGCTTTAGAAGAAACTGCCAAAACAAAACTGTCTTTTACATTTGTACAAGCTATGTGTGAGAGATCCAGCTGCTCCACCTCCTCAGCAGCATTGGGCATTTTCACTATTTTTTAATTTTAGCTGTTTTAATAGGGACATGATTATACCTCACTTTGATCTTAATTTGCATTTCTCTAATGACTAATGATGTCGAACATCTTTTCTGTCATTGGTTTTTAATCTTTCTTCAAAGACTCCTTTTACCTGAACCATGATAACAAACAGTCCCCATGCTAGTGTTCATGCTTGGTTTTACTTAATACCTTTCCTCCCTTTGCTCTCTGTGGGAGGATGGCTATTTTTTGTAAAGGTCTCTGTGTTCCCTGATGCTCTAGCATTGCTGGGATGAACCCTAATAAGGCTATTTATGACAGTATTTTCTGAATAGAAAGAAACCCTGTGTTAGGAGATACTGCCTCCAGGTGACCAAAAGGTTATAGTGAAGGTGTTTGCTCCTTCATGTTCTGCATACATTATCTCTAGAACTTGACTGTGAATTGGATTTTATACATTTCACCTTAGGGCACAGATTAGCCTCAGTCAGAAGCTCTGTAATGTAACACTTAGGAGTTAGGCTCCCGTATCAGACCAATATGGGTTTTAATTTTGATTTTACCACTTCTGAATTCCATGACCTTGGGCAAGTTATTTAAACTCTCTAAGTAGTAGTTTTCTCATATACAAGAGGAGGATAATAATGGGAATTACCTTATAGGGGTTTTGTGAAGATTATCTGTGTTTCAGTTATCTATTTCTGGGTTACATGTTATCCTAAAGCTTAATGGTTTCAAGCAAGAATTACTCCTCATGCTTCTGTGGGTTGACTGGTGCTATAGACTGAATGTATTTTTCCAAAAACTCATAGGTTGAAACCTAACCCACAATGTGATGGTCGTAGGAGGTAGGGACTTTGGGAGGTAATTAGGTCACGATGGTTGAGCCCTCATGAGTGGGAAAAGGGGTCTTATAAAAGACCTCTGTAGAGCTCCCCTGTCCTTCCCAGCGTGTGAGGACGCAAGGAGAGGACGTCCATCTAGGATCTAGGAAGCAGGCTCTCACCACTGAATCTACCAGTGACTTGATCTTGGACTTCCTAGCCTCCAGAACTATAATGTCTCTTTTGCCTTTATTTTTTTTAATTATATTTTATTGATTATGCTATTACAGTTGTCCTGATTTACCGCCTTTGCCCTCCTCCACCCAGTACCCCCACTCCCTAAGGCAACCCCCACCATTATTCATGCCCATGGGTCATGCTTATAAGTTCCTTGGCTACTTCATTTCCTATGCTTCATTTACATCCCCATGGCTATTATGTAACTACCTATTTGTACTTCTTCTTTATTTTATTTTTAAGAGGCTTAATTCACTTTATTTTCCTTATATAAAATTATGTAGTGGGCACAGCAGGAGCCTGGGTCCTCTGCACAGACACTCTGGGGAGGGTCTTTACAACATGGTCAGTGAATTCCTGTAGGGAGATTTGGTGAACACAATCTCTTGCCAGAGATCAGGGGTAAGAGAGCTGTAGGTCTTAGAGGTGGCATCAAAGGTGACCTTGGTGAAGTTGCCCATGGTAGCAGTGCAGCCCCTGGCTGAGGTGTAGCAGTTGTGGATACCAGCCATTAGCAGCAGCTTTTTGGGCACAGGAGCTGAGATGATGCCAGTACCCCTGGGGGTGGGCGTGAGGTGCACCAGCATGGAGCCACAGTGGCTGGGGGGCAGTCACCTTACAAGGGACCGTGTAGGGCTTGCCGATCTCGTTCCCCAAGTAGCCTCACCGTACAGTAGACAATAGACAATAGACAATACAGAGCTTGGCCAGGATGATGGCCCCACGGATGGCAGTGGCTACTTCCTCTGAGCACTTAACACCCAGATCAAGTGTCCATTGTTGTCCCCAAAGGCGACACATGCCTTGAACCGGGCCCTCTGGCCTGCACATATCTGCTTTTGCAGGGGCATAATCTTCAGAACCTCGTCCTTGAGGGATTCCCCCAGGAAAAAGCCAAGGATCTCAGATTCCTGATAGATCTCCTCCAGGGACTTGATCTTCATGTCCTTGACCAGGCAGCCCAACTTGGTGACAGAGATCCACTCCTTGTCTTCAGCCTTGCCTCCGTGAGCTACATGGTGTCGATCGTGACCATGACAGTGATGTTGGCCCAGATTCTGCTGCCAAATCATCCACGGGAGCCGCTGTGGCCTTCCATTTCAGGACCCCCCCGGGCCTCTGGGACCTCCCGCATAACTGGCATCAAAAGCCATTTGGTGTTTCCTGGGAAAAAAGTCTATTTGTACTTCTTAATCCCCTCACCCCCTCCTTAACTTCCCCCTAATCCAGCCTATGCCCTAGCACATCCTGTTCTCCCTTCAGCATTGGTTTAGCTACCACTTCTGCGGAGAGACCTTTTCTGATTCCCAAACTTGAGATTGTTCCCCTGTTTTGTGTCCTGTAGTGCTTGACATTAATTTAGTGTTTCTATTCATGGTCAGACTATGGGTGCAAAGAAGATACAATAAGGGTGTCTTTGTTGTCCATCACTGTATCCTCAGGGCTGGCATAGTATTTCACACATCATAGGTGCTCAATAAATGTTTATTAAATGAAAACAACAACAACAACAACAAACCCAACAATGCTGTTCTGGAATACCGGAAACCAGTATCACAATGCTCTTTACAACAATTTCCCTCCTTCCTAGACTTTTAGTTCCTGAACACACTGTAGTGAACTCTGTCAATGCTCTGCCTAGATCCTCTTGGACTCCTTAGTAAAACATTTCTGGGTGCTTTTTAATGGCCAACACCTGCAACTCTCTTAGGAGGTTTGTCCTTGGGCTGTTAGAACCCACCTCCCCCAACCAATATATTTAGGTTGTACAATGTAATAATTTGATATATATACATTGTTTTTTAAAATTGTTGATTTTAGAGAGAGAGAGGAAGGGAGAAATAGAAGGGGGGGGGGAGAGAGAGAGAACGAATCCTTGATTTGTTGTTCCACTTATGCATTTATTGGTTGCTTTCTTGTATGTGCCCTGACCAGAAATCGAACCCACGACGTTGGCATATTGAGATGATGCTCTAACCAAACAAATACATTGGGAAATGATTACCATAGTCAAGTTAATTAACCCATCCATCAACTCACAAAGTTAACTTTTCTTTTTTTTTTTTGTAGTAAGAACACTTAAGATTTACTTTCTTAGCAAATTTCAAGTATATAATACAGTACTGTAAACTATAGTGGCCAAGCTGTACACTATATCCCCAGAACTTATTCATCTTGTAAATTTGTACCCTTTTACCAACATCTCCCCATCTCCAGCCCCTAACTCCTGACCACCACTGTTCTATTCTCTGGTTCTGAGCTGAACTTTTTTTAGATTCCCCATGTAAGTGAGATCACACAATATTTGCCTTTCTGTGTCTGGCTTATTTCACTTAGTGTAACTTCTGGGTTTATAGCCAGAGGAAATGGAATCGGTATTGGAACTGCTCTGCTCAGGCAAAAACAAAAGTGAATGACCCAGAGTTTACATTCCTCCTGCACCAACCCCCAGGCCTTGGCCTCTGCAGAAGTAGGAAAGCCCAGCGCCTTTGGCTCCAGTTGAGATAAACTCTAAACTCTGAGCAATGACCTACATTCCAAAGGTCCCCTACAGGGTACAGCTGAGGCCTGGACTTGTGTGTATGAGACTGCACCCTTTCTTGGCTTTCTCCCCTCCTAGTCCTGCTTCCCCAGCTCCCTTATTGGTTTCTTTTGGGAGCATTTTCTTTCCTTCTTTTTAAAATAAGAACTCAGGAAATATTGCTTCCATGAGCCATTTAAAAAAATTTAATGTTTTAATTGAGATATGATTGACATGTACTATTAGTTTTAGATGTACAACATAATGATTTTTTAAACTGAGGTATAATTGACATATAACACTGTATAGGTTTCAGGTGTACATTATAATGATTTGATATTTGTATACAATGCAGAATGATCACCAAAATAAGTATAATTAACACCTACAATATAATAATTAGATAGTTGTATACATTGCATATGCTCACCAAAACAAGTTTAGTTTAGATCAATCACCACACAGTTACAAATTTTTTTCTTGTGATGAGAATTTTTAATATCTATTCTCTTGAAACTTTCAAATATATATTATGGTATTACTAACTATAGTCTACCATGCTGTACCTTATATCCTCATGACTTATACTAGAACTTTTTTTAAAATTTTCATCCAAGGACATTTTTTCATTGCTTTAAGAGAGAGAGGAAGGCAGAGAGAGAACATCAGTGCGACAAAGAAGCATTGACTGGGACTGGTTGTCTCCCTTACCTCCCTTACCTGTATGAACTGGGGATTGTATGTACCTGGACCTGGGATCAAACTCTCAATCTAGATGTGTGCCCTGATCAGGAGTCAAACCTCGACCTTTCTGTTACAGGATGACGCTCCAACCAACTGGGCCACATGGTCCAGGCCTCCTTGTGACTTATATACTTCGTAATAGGAAGTTTGTACCTTTCAACCACCCTTACACATTTCCCCACCCCCACCCAACGACTGACGACTGATCTGTTTTCTATATCTATGCATTCGATTGTTTTAGATTTTATTTCTAAGTGAGATCATATAGTATTTGTTTTTCTCTGACTTATTTCACTTGGCATAATGTCCTCAAGGTCCATCCATGTTGTGCAAATGGCAAGATTTCTTTCTTTTCATGGCTGCATAATATTCCATTTTGTACATACTTACTGCGTCTTCTTCACCCATTCATCTGTTGACGGATCCAAAGGTTGTTTCTATGTCTTGGGTATTGTAAATAATGCTGCTATGAACATGGGGTACACATATCTTTTTGAAATATTGATTTTATTACTTCAGATAAATACCCAGAAGTAGAATCACTGAATCATGATAGTTCTATTTTTAATTTTCTGCAGAACCTCTACACTGTTTTCCACAGTAGTTACACAAATTTACATTTCCACCAACATTTCTCAGTGTTTCCTTTTCTCCACATCCTCACCAACACTCGGGGAGAATTTTCTGAGTAAATCATTCACAAACTGATCTTTGTCTTCACCTGCGGCTGGAATACTTGACCCGAGACCCACAATGAAGTTACTTCTGATGCAGGGCACTAACCTTGCTTTGGCTTATTTCCTTCCTTCATTCAAGTCTCTGTTTAAATGCCTCAAAGAGCCCTTCCTGAATCCCCGATGTAAAATAGCACCCCTCCTCCCTATCTGTGCTGCCGCCATTGCCTGCCATCTCTGTAACTTGTTTTATCTTTCTTTCACAGCACTAAGGACTCTCTGAATTGTATACTCATCTTTCTGTTTACTATTTCCCTGGTGTCTGCTTCATGGGCAGGGCCCTGGTCTCCTGTTACTGCCGTTCTAGAGCCGAGCAGGGCACCTAGAAGCATTCAATTAAAATCACTTACATAGATGATTACACTTTAGTACAGGAAGGAAATGTAGTAGTGGAAAATTTGGGTCAAAAGAATAAAATAAAATTCCATGATTAAAACTTATATTTTCCTGAACACTGTATTAAAACTACTCATATTTTTGTTACTTTTTTTCAATTTGCAACTGTCTGAAATAAATATTTTTAAAAGATTTTATTTATTTATTTGTTTGAGAGCGAGGGGATGGGAGGGAGAATGAGAGGGAGAGAAACATCGATGTAAGAGAGGAACATTGGTTGGTTGCCTCTTGCACACGCCCCAACTGGGTATCAGGCCTGCAATGTACTCATGTGCCCTGACTGGGAATCGAACCAGTGACTTACTGCTTTGCGGAATGATGCTCAACCAACTGAGCCACACTGGTCAGGGCTGAAATAAATATTTTAATTAGTGTTACATCGTGTTTCTGTAGGACCCCCAAAGTCTAGCTAGTGTCATTTTTCAAGTTCTTCCGGAGAACTTTACGCCATTTTAGCTGATACAAATGAAAGTAATTTGTAGTGGAAATAACATGAAATGGTAGTTCTGGTATCTGTTTTCTGCAAACTAGCTCTGTAGCCTTGGCCTTCCTGTAAAATGACTGGGTTGGGCTGGATCAGTAGTTCTCAAACTTTTGTGTGCCTCCAGGTAGACAAAAATTTCCTGGCCCAGCCTGACAGATTTTAATTCAGGAGGTCTGGGGTGGGCTTCAGAATCTGCATTTTCCTCAAAGCACACCGGGGGACTTCCAAACAGATGGTCTGTAGAATTTTAGAAACCTGGGCAGGCTGTTCATTTATTATGTTAATTTTCCACAAACTTTTACTGAGCATGGGCTCTGTCCTGTATTCTAGAGTTTGGGGATATAGCCTTGAACACAATAAATCATCTCTGCTCTGCTGGAGCTTCATTCAATAGTTGTACGTGCGTGTGTTTGTCGTGATGGGAGTACAGACAAAAAACCCATAACAGATAAATCTACAATGTCAGGTAGTGCTAAGTGCTAAAGGGAAAACGGAAGTGAGGATGGGGTATAAAGAGTGCTGAGCAGGATGGGGTGGTGGTAATTGGGGTTGTAATCAGATAAGACCCGTTGAGATGGTGACATGTGAGGAGAGACGGAGTGAGCGTGAAGCTATATGGGAGAAGAGAGAGTGCAAGGCTCTGAGGAGGGAGCCTGACGGGCATGCTGGAGGATGAACAACCAGTTGTAGGTTTTACTGAGCAGAGTCAGAAGCCTATGGAGGACTTTGAGTGGAGAAGAGATAGTTTGTTCTACTCTTTAAAAGATTCTCATCGCAAAGAGTAGAAACAGGTGTGTGCTAAGTGCTTTCTATGTGTTCGCTAATTTAGTTCTCACAACAAAGAGATTTAACATTCTATTACCTATTGGCTGTCTGAGTAGGTGAAAAATAAAAATAATTTTTTTAAAATTTAGTTCTTCGTCCTTGTTGCTAATACTGTTTATATGAGTTGTTTATTCTTAGCAGTTTACAACTTCCTGATCTGACCTTTTTAAGGCAGGGCTGTGGTAGGACGGGAGGTGGGAGGGTCATTCTTTCTTCCTGACAGTTCCTTCCTTGTGGGTGGACATGCATTCACTCCACGTTGTGGGGTGGGGAATGTTATACCATATCTGATGGGTGAGTTTGGAGGGAGAAAGGGGACATTTGTCTCTCCTTCCTGCTCTCAGGCAGCATTCGTTCTTCTGTTTCTCCGGGCACTAAGTTTCATAAGGACAGGCTCCCATGTGGAAAGGTCTATGGTGATTCCGCACTGCTTGTACCTGGCTCGGTCTAATTTGAGGGTTAGCATTAAAGGTGTAATTTAGCTCTGATACTCTATACAACACGCTCTAACATCAGCTTTATCGATAACAAAAGTGATGTTTGGCTTCTAACCACCTTATTTACTAGTCACAAGGTAGAAAAGGGGTGTAATTTTAGGGTCATCTCAAACCCTTGCAGAATTCTTTGCAGCATTCCCTTAGTTCTTAGAATAGTGTTAAGTGTAGTTTTATTCCAAGTTTCTCTTAGGTGAAAGAACATTATTGGCTGGTAATTCACAAAAATTACAGTAGGTGGCACACATACTCTATCAAAATTAACCTCCATAGTCGTTCTAAGCAAGCTAATTTTTTAGAATCAGATTGTCTTTGTTTAAACTGAACTAACAAAGTAGTCCAGGTGACATAAAAACATTATTTATTTATTTACTTATTTGTAGAGAGAGGGGGAGGGAGGGAGAAAGAAAGGAAGAGAAACACCACTGTGTAGTTGCCTCTCATGTTAGCTCACAAACCAGGCCTGTGCCCTGACTGGGAATCAAACCAGCGACCCTTTGGTTAACAGGCTGGCACTCAATCCACTGAGCCACACCAGCCAGAGCATCTAGGTGACTTTTAAACAACAGAAATTTACTTCTCATGGTTGTGGGAGCTGGAAGTCCAAGACGAGGGTTGAATTCCTGTGAGTGCCCTTTTCTGGGTTGCAGCCTGCTGACTTCTTATGTATCCTCATATGGTGGAAAGAGAGTGAGAGAGCTCTTGGGCCTCTTCTTATAAAAGGCACTAATCCTGTTCCTCAGGGCTCCACCTGCATGAGCTTATTACCTTTGAAAGGATCCACCACCTCCAAATACTATCATGTTGGGATTAGGGTTTCAATATCTGAATTTTAGGGGTACACAGTCATTCCATAAACACAGATCCATCAGGCAAATCATCTAGGTTAGGCTACTTTCTTTGACATTGCGTCATGCTGAGGTCAGAAATCATTCGTTTAGGTCATTCTGTATGTGTTGGTCTCCCTTTGAGCAGGGAAGAGTGGGCAGTGCTGAACCTGGGGTATTAGGAGTAATAATCATAATCAAAACAAGGAACAGTTATTAAGCATTTAATAAGTGCCAGGCAGGTGCTAAGCCCTTTACATGTGTTATCTAAATTAATACAACAGTCCTATCATGTGGGAATTATTATTCTGCTTGCTTTGCAGATGAGGCATCTGAGACCTAGAGAGTTAAGGAAAGGTGTTCAAATGTGCCAGCTAGTAAGTAGGGGTTTCCCAAACATAGGCACTGACTGCTGCACTCAGTTGCCTCAGTGGGCACGAACTTGGTGGAATTAAAGGAACTGAAGGATGAAAGCAAGACTCAAAGGAGATGTGAAAACTGCATTTAGGGGCTTGAGGGGCTGCCATGTGAAAGCAGACTCCCTCTGCAGCTCCAGAGAGTAGAACCCAGCCAGTGAGCAGGCAGTTCCTCCACAGAGGTAGACTATACCTCATCACAAGGAAGGTTTAGAGCAGCTGCAAAATGGGAGCAGTTGGTGAAATAGTGAGCATATGTGCTTAGACAAAGATTCTATCTCTTTTGATTGATTTGTGAAATTCTCAGTATAACATATTGTTAAGAAAAAAAAAAGCCACTCTGATTGCCTGGCATCTATGTTCAATGTGGATTTACACCCTGGCTCTGCCACTTGCCAGACTGTGAACTGCAGCGGCACCACTAGGTGGGGCTGATGGGACAGACTTGGCACCCAGACACCAAACATGACACTGGACAAATTGTTTAACTTGTTTGTGACTCAGCTTCCTCATCTGTAAATAGGGATAGTTGTCACGGATTTCGACCCGCAAAATCCGTGGGGGGACTGCCCTGATTGAGTGAATCAATCTTACCCAGAGACATGCTTGGAAATGAGAATCCGGCAGCCATGGGTCTTTTCTACCACCTCCATCTCGGGGGGGGGGGGGGGGGGGGGGGGGGGGGGGGGGGGGGGGGGGGGGGGAAGACCTCGTGGGTTGCTTAGCTGGGGCTTTTATTGAAGGCATTAGGATACATTTACATTGGATTGATTATTCATGGGATTAAGAAGAACAGGCATAGTTTTACTCATTAGGGCATTAGGATGTAAATTCAGGTCCGGTGGCAGGCAGGACCAGGGTAAAGTAATATGCAGGGCACAGCAAGCCAGAATTTTTTAAGATACATCTTTGCCAAATTCCTATTAGAGAATTCCCATTCCATAGACATGATCCACACTTGCTCACACGGGAATCACACGGAGCTGTGCTCAAAATGTGTAAATTCCAGAAAATGCGTGTTGAAATCACTGCCACAGATAGTTATGAGAATTTTATAAAGGTGTTGATTGAAATGGCCTCTAGTAAGTTTATAGTAAATGTGAGCTATTGATTTTCATCTATTTTGTGTTCCCCCAAATCCATTTGTTGATGTGAGGGTATCAGGAGGTGGGGCCTGTGGGAGGTGGTCAGGTCACGAGGGTGGGACCCGCATGAGCGAAATTAGTGCCTCTGTAAAAGAGACACCGGACAGCTCTGATTCTTTTTGTCACGTGAGTACACAGCCAGACGATGGCCATCTACAAACCAGGGACTGCCATCTCACCAGAAACATCTGCTGGTGACTTAATCTTGGATTCGCAGCCACCAGAATTGTGAGAAATGTGTGTTGTTTAAGCCGACCAGTCTGTGGTAATTTGTTACAGCAGCCAGAACTAAGACAGTCACTTGTAAAATAAAAGGTGTGTTTTCATAGTTCAAAGTCAGCATTATTTGTTGTAATTTAAAAATGAATTCTCCTGGTTCTGTCTCAGGGTTGGCACAGTCTTTGACTATCCTTAAAAGATGTCAAAGGCATTGATTAAGAGTCGATTTTATTTTTTGAAACAGTCAAAAGTTATTCAGAGCTCAGTCTTTCAGATAAGAAAAGCCATTAAATTGGGTTTTTGATGTGTGGCAGGATAATTTTGGAAGTGTGTATTACTTTGTATCTTGCCATGTATTTATTTCTACTCCTCCAATTCAAGTGCATAGCCAGGTCCTTTAGAAATACCTTGCTTCAGATATTGTTTTTTGAAGGATATAAATATAAATTTTGATGCCACTAAGTCTTCTTTGCTTCTAATAGGGTATTATCTCCACCTAGTATAATTTACACCCTGGAGGGGTAAGAAAGAGAAAGAAAGAGACTGGGAAGGGATTAAAAGTCACCGGGACTCGTGCTTATTAGAAACTTGGGCTCCAGGCTCAGGGACTCCCAGCCTTGCCTAAGACTCCAGTGCTCCAGGTGAGCCTAGAAAATGTCATGTGCTGGACTGGCAGGGGTCACAATCTACTGGGAAAACAGATCTCCTAGCAGTGTGGATAGATGACTGAGAAACTCTCTCATGCTTCGGTGCTGAAAGATCCCAGGATCTTGGCACAACTTGGGAGTTGGGAACCTAAATAATGGATGGCGTAGTATTTCTCCAGCAGCCTTGTGACTGGGGCTCAACTTTTTAAGCAGATTTAAGGTAATTAAAAGAAATTAAGGCAACACACTATTTCTTGTATTCCTGATTTTTGGACTTAGAGTCATACCTGTTACACAATCATATTTATTTCTCCAGCTTTAATGTGTTATGAGTCTGTGAGTGACCCACATTTTTCTGAACAATGCCAGCCTGGAATAAGTATAAAATTTTCTAGGTTGATATTTGAAGGTCAGTGATCTTTTGCCTATATATATTATTATTAAAAAAATTGAGATATGCTTGATGGAATGACTGTATAGGCTACTAATAGATAAAACTGTTTTATTACTTTGATTATTTTGAATTCTTTTGTCTATTACAGAGATTCTTGTGAAGAGCCTAAAGTTAGCCTTGAGATTTTATAGTACTTCTAGGTTTACTTCTCGCAGATATACACGAGGTTAATAGACTATAAGGCAATTAGCGTGGCCAAGATCATATTGGTATAATAGGAGTAATAATAATAGTGTTGATGATTATTATGATGGTAAAATAATTGAAAATGATAGAGACATATAAAAGGCTACATAAAGTCGAAGGAACAGTACTTTTGGATTTGTTATTATAATTTAACTTACTAATATCAAGTTAACAGGTTAAGATAGCCTACTGAACATCTCAATTCCACGAGTACTTTTATAGAACTTACTATATGTGCCATGCGCCTTTCTAAGCATTTTATCGATATTAACTCATTTCAGACTCATTAACAATCTTATTAGGTGGACTTTAGTATATTCTCTAAGGATGAGGAAATTGAGGCATAGAGAGTTGAAGTAACTTGTTCAATGTTTTGTAACTAGTGATGGCGTCAGGATTTAAACCAAGGCAGGTTAACTCTGGAGTCTAAGCTTTTTGACTCGTATGCTGCACTGCCTTTCTCTAACAGGGTCTAATGAGCATTCTAGATCCTCTCTTTAGGAGAAAAATAGGAAGATACAGGTGATCTGTGACATAGGAAGGAATAGCTCGTTCACTCCTTCATTATTTATTTTTTAAATTTTGTTCCTGGGCTCAATTTGTTTGGCATTCAGGCTCAATTGCCATGCCAGATAGTTTATGAAATCAACTCAACTTTGTTATTAAATGTCCCAGTTTAGTCCTTAGGCAGTGAATCTGTCCATCTACTCTGTAGCCAATTCATGGTTTTATTGATATTATTGAAATGATTTTCCTTCATCATGTAAGAGGCAAAGCAATATTCCTGTTTATGAATTTACAACATAATGAGCACATGCCTTCATCTTTATTCACCAGAGAATATCCTGAAAAATCACTTACTAAACATCTCAATTGTCCTGTTATCTAATCAAAGCTGGGACAATCACACCAACAAAAAGCTATTTTGCCACAAATTGAAATTGCTCCCATTGATACAAATATCCAAGTCTACAGACTCTAGAACCTTCTCATTTTTTTCTGGTTTGATGCTTATTTGTGGTTGGTTATTTATCTGTAGGTAATGTAGAGTACAACAGAAGTTCTTAAGGGCATGATGTTGTGTAAGTCTCGATTTCCTAATCAAGATACTTGTTCTTTTTGAAGTCATCTTGAAACAAAGGGGGAGGTTTGATGTATCATGGAGACTCATAGTCTCCTGGTACTCTCAAGCCAGGAAATGAGGAGAGGACAGCTTTAGATAGGGGCTGGAAGAAGGCAAACCAGTAAAGCTTACTATTGTCAGACAGGGGGTCTTGGGCTATTCTCTCCTAGACAGTTTATTTTCTGTGAGTGCATATAAGGTTGACATGAACTGTTTGTGATGTCCAGGTTAGTCTCTATCATGCTAAGCAGATTATGTCACACATTGTACATATTTCTGGTAACCAGGGTCCTGTCTCATCTCAGACACAGGAGGAATTTGTTCTCTGTGTACATCATTACCAAATAAATAAAATCATAGAGTGATGACATGGCACAATTCCCTGGGCACAGCAATGGACTACTTTGTGATCTCAGCAGAATGTACTGTTACACATATCCAGAACTGATAATTAACAATCTCACCTACCAGAATAGAAATGTATGTACTAATTAGTGTTCAAGATGATTTTGAAATTGAAATTTGGCTAATTTCTGAAATTTCTAACCCTGAAGTAGATATTGTGCAAACCTTGGCCACCCTTTATATATAATAATTTTCATTTTTTCTCTCCTTTGCAACTTTCTTTGGGTTCTTTTGATTATAATTTCTATTTCTCTTCCTCCTTTTCACCATTTTTTAAATTTAAAACATGCTTTCTCAGTGGCTCTCTCTATGGAGTGTGTCCTCACCTTTCCTCCCTCTTTTGTCTCTCAAGGGATGCATCTCTCTCTCTCTCTCTCTCTCTCCTCTTTCTCTTTCCCAGAGCACATCTGTGCCTTTCTTCTCTCTTTTATACCTTAAGGTGCTAATCTCTCTCCCTCTTTCTTGGAAGCTCCAAGGGCCCTTCTACTACCTGTTTCTTTCTAAATAAACTTCCCCCTATAATTTGGAAAAAAATGTTCTGAGACTCTCCTTGAGTCAGGTCTCAGCTTACATGAGTTTCCCATGGAAACCTTTTCTAATGCCCATATTAGATTAGGTAGCCTATTAAGAGGAAAATAAATTGGGAAGCAGTTGTTACAACTTCCGGAAGGGCTTGTATGGCTGGTGTGGGAAGTACGGGGATCAGGTACTGTTCTTGAAGTAGTGGGTGCACTGACGTGTTCCATGGTTCCAGTCTGGTTTTGACTGCCACATTGCCATCTTTTCACCTGAAGGTCGGCCCTACCAAAATATGCTTTTAAGGCTATTAACCAGGGTGGCCTTACGTCAGTAGCTGTCAGAGGGAAAGACTGTGCAGTAGTTGTCACAGAAGAAAGTACCCAACAAATTATTGGGTTCCAGCACAGTGACTTACTTATTTAAGATAACCGAAAACATTGGTTGTGTGGTGATAGGAATGACAGCTGACAGCAGATCCCAGATACAGGGGGCACATTATGAAGCAGATAATTGGAAATACAGGTATGGTTATGAGATTCCTGTGGACATACTGTGTGAAAGAATTGCTAGTATTTCTCAGGTCTACACACAGAATGCTGAAATGAGGTCACTTGGTTGTTGCATGATTTTAATTGGTATAGGTGAAGAACAAGGCCCTTAGGTGTGCAAGTGTGATCCTGCAGGTTACTACTGTGGATTTAAGCTACTACAGCATGAGTAAAACAAACCAAGTCAACCAGCTTTCTTGAAAAAAAGTGAAGAAGAAATTTGATTGGACATTTGAACGGACAGTGGAAACTGCAATTATATGCCTGTTTAGTGTTCTATCAATTGATTTCAAACCTTCAGAAATAGAAGTCGGAGTAGTTACAATCGGAAATCCTAAATTCAGGATTCTTACAGAAGCAGAGATTGACACTTACCTGTTGCTCTAGCAGAGAGAGACTGAACATTCTAGTTAGTTTGCCAAATCCGTGACACCATTTGCCTGTTTGGTAACAGCAGGCCAGCATTACGGAGGCCACTGGATTGCAGAATGAACCTCTTCCGCTCCTCCTGCCACTGAAGTGGTTAGGATTCTATATAAATAAAAACTGTGCTTTTGGAGAAAAAAGTATAATAAATCAATTCACTCAGTAGTTAATGGTGTGACTGTTATCATGTTTAAAGTTTTAATGTTTGCCCTCCTCTCTGCTATTAGACCTGATGAGGGCAGGGACACATCTTTCATTGCTAAATTCCCAGGCTGGCACATATGAGTAGGCATCACTAATTGCCAGCATTTTGAAGGTTTTAAAAAATTTTTTCGGCTTTCTTCTATTTCATTACATACCTCAAAAATATTTATGTGCAATATAGGATATTAAACCTGGAAGAAGCTGTCAATGGTTGTCTAGTCCAATCCTTTACCCTTTCCTTTTAATTTAAATATTGGGGAACCGAGATCTAGATAGACGAAGTGACTTACACAGGGTTACATAGAACACAGGTGACAGAGCTAGGACCCTCAGCCCGATTCTCCTCACTCTGTGTTACTTTGGTCTTTCCTCCTTACTTCTCTTTTTGTCAGTTCAAGTATCTAATAAGAAAGAAATCTGTCCAAGATAAAGGGACAGATATATTTCTCTTCTACTTAGTTCAATCCAGGTTATCTTAAGTTTACACAGCCTTAGTTGGGGATGATTTAAAAACATTTTTGAAGTATAGGAAATAGTTAAGGGAAAAAATTTTCATTACTCGACATTAGTGGGTCAGGTACATGCAAAAGCATCAACCTTGACGTTGCAGCTTTCCTTAGAGTCACACTGTTTTTTTTTTTAAAGATTTTATTTATTTATTTTCAGAGAGAGGAGAAGGGAGGGAGGAAGAACAATGTATGGCTGCCTCCCACATGGCCCCCACTGGGGACCCAGCCCGCAACCCAGACATGCTCCCCGACCGGGAATCGAACCAGGACCCTCTGGTTCCCAGCCCATGCCCAATCCACTGAGCTACACCAGCTGGGCTAGAGTCACACTGTTTTGATGGAAAGAGGGGAAAGGGAGGGCAAGGACAGTGCTAGGTATATTAGAATAATCTGATATGGAATTCATAATTCCACAGATCTCTGAAGTTGATCTGGACAGCAGGAAAGAGTCTTCTTTTCCCTTAACAATACATGAGCCTTCCTAAGGCAATGCAATTTTCTCAGACAGAGAAAAGTGCTTCACCCAGAGGAAGAACTAGGGATTTGAAAAAACTGTCCTGGGCAGGAAAATTTTGAGAGGTAGTAGTAGGATCATAGGTTTCCCAGAGAGTCTATTAGCCTAGTAGCCAAGGGCGGAGCTATTAAAATGGTTCTCCTTATTCTTACATGGAAATAAAAAGTTAGCATAGTAGTGCTAAGTGTTTTTCAGTATGAAAATTTGATTTCCTAACAGTACATTACTTGAAGAATCATTTTATTCAGCCCTCATTTTGCTTTAATAGACTGCTGTACTGTAGTTTTTTTAAAAAGTGGTTTAGAAATGATATACAGAGTAAGTAGAGAAGAGCAATGCAGTAATGGATGGCATAAAAAGAGGTTTAAAATACTTTGATTACTCGGATGAAAGAGTTAAAGGCTAAAGAGTGAATTGAGAATCATTTAAACAGAATTTTGATCAGCTGTTACATAAATGGAGCGCTAATTATAAGGTATATAAAGAAATTTTCTTTATAGAATTTTAAAAAAGATTTTATTTAATTTTTTTAGACAGTGGGGAAGGGAGGGAGAAAGAGAGGGAGAGAAACATCGTTGTGTGGTTACCTCTTGCACGCCCCACACCGGAGACCTGACCTGGCCTACCACCCAGGCATGTGCCCCACCTGGGAATCAAAGGACAACCCTTTGATTTGCAGGCTGGCACTCAATTAACTGAGCTACACCAGCCAAGACTCTTTATATAATTTAAAAAATACTTTATTAATTATGCTATTACAGTTCTGACATTTTCCCCTTGGCCCCAACCTCAACCCAGCACAGCCTAGTCCCTCAGGCAATCCTCCCACCACTGTTCATATCCATGGGTCATGTGTATAAGTTTTTCTGCTACTTCATTTCCTATGCTGTACTTTAGATCCCCATGGCTATTCTGTAACTACCTATTTGTACTTCTTAATCCCCTCACTTCTTCACCCATCCCCCACATCCCCCTCGCTCTGGCAACTATCAAAATCCTCTTTGAGGGACTTCCGCCAAGATGGCGGTATAGGTGGATGCGCTGCACTGCTGCTCACAACCAGAAAGTTTAAACAACGAACTCAATAGTGAAAAATAAACAACCAGAATGGACAGAATTGAACTGAAGGGAAGTCCGACACCCAGGAAGTTGGGGAGGATGTACATCCAGGCCGGTAAGTGGGGCAAAACCAAGCAGAGGAGCGGAGTGAGAGGCAGTTTGCCTGGAGGAACTCACCCTGGGAGCACCTAAACAAAACACTACCCCGAGCAACGGGTGAACCTCACAGGCCAGCGGCGTAACTGGAGAGGCCAGTGGGAACCAGCAGGGCCGAGACTGGTGGAAAAGGCAGTGGGGAACTGGGGAGCAGAGGGTGATAGGGAGGGGCGGTGAACAGCAGACGCCATTGCTCCCTCCCAGGCCCCGCCCCCAGAGGAAACATCACAAAAAAGTGACCCAGGTTGCCAGGCACCGACAAACACCTAAGACTCCGACAGGTGCACCGAGATAAAAAAGAATGAAAATGGCCAAAACGAAAGATCAGAACAAATTACAACTAACGGACAAAGAGATAGCCAAATTAATAGATGCCCAGTTTAAAACACTGGTAATCAGGATGCTCACAAAACTGGAAGAAATAGATGAACAACACAATAAGGATAATGGAGGAAGATTTACAGGGAACCAATAGGGAAAAAAAGGAAGCTGGGACTCAAACCAATGGGGTGGACCAGAAGGAAGAAACAAGAATTCAAAAAAATGAGGAGGGACTCAGGAACCTCAGAGACATTTGTAAATGACCCAACATTCGGATCATAGGGCTGCCAGAAGGACAAGAGGAACACCAAGAAATTGAACGTATTTTTGAACAGATAATGAATGAGAACTTCCCAAATCTGGCAAAGGAAATAAGCTTCCTGGAAGTCCAAGAAGCTCAGAGAACCCCAAAGAAGCGGGACCCAAAGAGGAACACACCAAGGCACGTCATAATAACATTACCCAAGGTCAAGAATAAGGAAAGAATCTTACAAGCAGCAAGAGAAAAGGAGACAGTTACCTACAAAGGAATTCCCATAAGACTGTCAGCGGATTTCTCTAAGGAGACCTTCCAAGCAAGAAGGGG
>PVJI01025609.1:0-20199 GCA_004026765.1 Micronycteris hirsuta | reverse complement strand
CCCATACTTCTCATTTAACGTTCCTTGAATGGTTTTCACAACTTTCAGATTAGGGGGAGGCTGAGGTCCAGGCCTAGTGCACTTCCCTCTAACTTCACCAGGGGGAGCGGCGGCCTCGACGACACAACCACGGTGACCCACCGCCCCGCGGGGTGGAGGCGCTTAGCGGGAGGTCTCCACAGACCCCCTACAACCTGGGCGGGAAACCGAGTCAGCGCCCGGACTGCTGCCGGAGACTTCTAACTTGGGCCCCCCACTTTGGGAGGCATCTCCGGAGCCTGGGTGCCTGGAACTCAGCCCGCCGCCCCTTCCCGGGCGCCCCGGCCGGGGCCGGTAACCAGGCGCACATGGCCCGCCCGGCCCTGTTTGTCCTGGCGGCGCGCCGCCGCTATTTGAGGCGGTTTTTATCTCCCAGAAACCAGCAAAACCCCAAGCGGAGTCTAGGGAAGATGAAAGGGGCCGAGGGGCTGGGGAGGGGAGGACCACGGGGCTGCGGCGGGCGGGAGCTGGCACCGGACAGGCGGAGACCGGGAGGCAAGAGGGCCAGGCCCTGGGGGGTCCGGAGGAGGCCGCCGAGCGGGCGGGGGTGGGAATCCGGGGTCCACTCCGGGTCTGCCGTCAGGTTAGCTTCCACCCGTCCCCCACCCTCAGCCGCCCCAACCCCCCTCCCCAGTCTGCCTCCCGCCACGGCCCCCAGCCCACTGGAGATATCCTCCGAACGCAGAATTCTTCAAAGCGCCTTTGAAGCCGCGCCCCGCCGGAGGGCAGGAGATTTCGCACCTGGCGGAGGGCGAGAGGGCTGCTGAGTGGGGAGCGGGCTAGCACCCCGAAACCGCCCGGCTCACCGTCTCGGACCCACTGCCCCTTGCCCCCCACCTCCGGCGCTGCAACGCGGTCCCGGAACCCGCGACAGGGACCGTGGGCTGGGGCGCCGCCAGCAATCGGGCTCAGGCCGGAGGATGGGGGGGGGTGCCAGGCCGGGGCGCCCCCTTAGCCCAGCGGGGGAGCCTTAGGGGGTGAGGGCCGCACAAAGCCCTATTGTGACTTGGGGATGGCCGCCACAGAGTGGCTTTTGTTCCTCCGCTAACTCCGTGGCGAGCACGACTGATTGCGGCCCGGGTAGGGGGCGGGTTACGTGCCAGGCCGGGGCCGCCCGCCGGGAGCTGCCCCCATGCAGTCCCGGGCAGCGTAGCAGCCCGCGCTGCGACCGCGGGACCGGTGTTCCGTCCGCGTCCCTGCCCTGGCCTGCCAGGGTCCGTAGAAGCAGAGCCTGAGAAGGAGCAGAGGAAACCTCTCCGCCTTCCCAACTCTGCAAAGAACTCAACGTCAAAACCTGAATTCCCTAGATGATCTGACAGACGAAGTATTCTACGGCGGGCATAATGTGCAAACCAGCACCTCAGAACGCCCACGGGGAGTCCCCAGTTTGCCAGAGAAAAATCCCAATCCCGTGGCTCACCCTCTCCCTCCCTCTTCTCCTTTTCCCACTAGGACAAAGTTTAAAATCGAATGTATTTATTAAATTTAAAAAAAAGAGACTCCATGAGGGCATGATCTCTTCCCTTCCATGTATTACCTACCCTCTCCCCAAGCTCCAGAGGCTTTAACCCTTTAACGTGGGGCTTTGAGGGAGCAGGAGATAGAAAAGGAGGATCCAAAGTCACAGGAAAGGCATTCAAAGGCACGAAGCGGCTTTAAAAGTCACTGGAGGTGGAGGTGGGAGAATCTGAAGACCCAGGTTGGGGGCCTGTGTATGCACCCAAATCAGCTTAAGGACCTATGTCCACCTAGCTCTATAAATTCTTCTTTCTCGTGGCTTCTAGACACCAGTCTTGCTCACAGTGCCTTGCACAGAGTAGACACTCAATAAATACTTGATTTATTTGAATCTGATCCCAGAGAAAGCCCTCTCCACCTATTCTTCAGGAGAGGCAACTCAAAACCAATGTCTGCCTCCTATTAAGCGGGCTTCCCGGAAGAGCCTGTCTAAGATGGCAGCTTCAAATTCTCCATGACCATGGCAACAAGGGATTAGATCATGGTGTTAGGGGAGGGGCAGTGGAAGAACCTGTTCTGAGTTTGAGGGAGCTGGGGTACATTCCAGTCCCCCCTCCATAGGACTTGAGGTTTCACAGCTTCTGGCTGGGGGTGGGAATATTAGGGATCACCCAATTGAGAGATAGCTCATCAACTCTTTAACAGAGATCTAGCTAACCAACCCTATTAGCAGAGATTCCATTAAAAGAGAAACCCCATTAACTGAGACCCTGATGATAGAAATTCTATTAACAAGATCTCCACTAACACTTCACCTATACAGAGATGCATTTGACTAAAATTTCCATAGCAGAAATGGACCTCCTCCCCCCTCCCCCCAGCTCACTCTACCTGACCTGTCATTATAACTTAGATAAATAGAATTATTATTATTACTATTCATTTCTCTTGGGATGTAGGGGTTAAATATATAGGCCTGGGGGCAGCCTCCCTGACCCTGGGGTCACCCCATCTTTAGGATCAGATCCCCACTGGTCTGCCCCCCTCCTGGCACCCTGCTCCCTGTCAGGTCACTAACCCCAATCCCCCTAACTCTGGTCCCTAATAAAGAGGCCACCAGGGGGCAATAAATTATCATCATTATCATCATTGTGTTTGTAAAAAGGAAGAATGCTGTGGAGCATGAACAGCAGTGGAATAAGAACTTGGGAAGATTAGAGCTTGGAAGCTAAGGGGTAGTGGCAGGTAAGCTCGGGACGCAGAAAGGATGGGTGTCAAGGAGTTAATAACATGGAGAAATAAAGGGTTGGGAGCCCAAATGGAATGAAAGTGAGTTGGTATGGCAAGAGTAGAGGAGAGAGACGCTGTGAGCGGGGGTAAGGGAAGAGTTTAGGGAGCCAGAGTACAGAAATCAGGCACAAGGCGAGGACCTAAGTTTATGGAATGGGCTCATGGCGACGGGAAGAGGGGAGCTGAGGAGGCATGCAGGAAGATACCCAGCCCCAGAATGGCGAGGGGAGAGATGGAGAGTGCCCCGAAAGGCAGCATGCAAGGGGCAAAGGGAGTGAGGGGCAAGCAGTGGTCCACGGAGCCAGGAGAGGCTGGTAAGCAGCCTGGGGCTGGAGACCCTCCACCCAGCTCAGATCTCCAGCAGGTTGCTCTGCTCCGGGCTGCCTTCAGGGGCTTTTTCTGGGGGTGGCGGAGAGGCTGAAGGTCGGGGTGTCTGACTGGTCTCCTCTTCCCCAGCGCTGCGGCCCTCCCCCAGCTCCTTGGGGCCACTGGGTGGGGGGCCTGGGCCTGGCTCGCCATGGGTGCGTTGGTGTTTGCTCAGGTGGTCGCTTCGGGTAAAGCGCTTGGAGCAGAGCAGGCAGGTGAACTTTTTCTCCCGGGTGTGAGTGCGCACGTGGCGCTCCAGTTCATCCGAACGGGTGAATCTCTTGCCACAGAAGAGCCAGTTGCAGACGAAGGGCCTCTCGCCTGTGTGCCAGCGCAAGTGGGCCTTCAGGTGTGAGGCCTTGCCGTACACCTTGCCACAGCCCGGGATGTGGCAGCTGTGGATGGGCTTCTTCCGCAGCCCGGCTGCTGCGGCCCCCAGGCGCTCTATCTCCTGGCAGTTAGGACAGTCACAGGAGGAGCGCCCTGCTCCACTGCCCCCATAACCACCACTGCCCCCTGTGCCTGCGCCACGAGGGGGTTTGGCTCCACCACTCCCCTCCAGCTGCCCACTATTGCCCACTGCCTTGGGTTTATAGACATCTTGGGGTAAGACATGCTGAGGCCCTGGTTGCAGAAGGTGAGGAGCTGGGTAGGGGGCTGGATTAAGGGGGGCAAAGTCGGCTGCATAGGTGGGTAGCTGGGGGTTCAGCGGAGGCTGAGCAGGGCCTGTGGGCAATGTCCCTTGCAGCCCATCACCCTGGCTTTGCCCACCACCTAGCCAGTTGCTCCCAGGATGCATGTCCCACCAAGGTGTAGGAGCATTGCCTGGGCCTGGTGAGATACCTGCGTGGATGCCTGCCTTGTACCAGGAGCCATAGGGGTGTGCCATGTCCAGAGAGGTGTAGACACTGGGCAGGCAGTCAGAAGAAGTGTGCCCCTTGGGCACTAATAGCCCAGGGTCCTGGGTGCCTGTGGGCCCAGGGAATGAGTGGGAAAAAGAAGGGTAGTCATTGGCATAGCCCGAGGTGGGTGCTGGAGGACTGCCTGCAGGTGAGAGGAGCCCATTGGTGCTTGAAAAGGGGGCTGGGTAGGCATCCCCCATGGTTTTTGCAGCTGAAAGGTCACTGCCCACAGAGTATGGCTTCTTGGTGCCTGCTTTGCCCAGCGTCGTGGAGTCCCGCAGAGGGCTGGAGCCGCCAAATTTGCTACACGCCGCTGTCAGCATGGCCAGGGGGCTGGAGCCATAGTGAGCTTCCTCCTGGGGAGAGATGGAAGCACTACTTAGGGAGAGGAGGAGAATGCAGAGGGAAGGGTAAACCAGGACTTCAACCAGGACACATGGAGAAGAGAACAGAGGGGTCAGGGAAGAACTGAAGAGAATGGGGAATTAGAGGTAAGAGGAGGGGCCGGTGGGGACTGGGTCCCAGGACACAGCTCAGAGGCACTGTGGAAGGAGAGCAGAGGCCCAAGACTGCAGCATAACATCCAACCAAGGAGGCAAGAAGCAGCGTTCACTGTGATGTACCTAGGGGTGTGCAAGGGCCTCCGGGAAACAGGAGATGCCTCTCAAATAACCATGAGAAGGGCGGGGGACAGACGCAGCACCTGAGCAAGAATTAGGGATCCTGGCCCCTGGGAGTGGTTGGGAGCAGAGGCCATGACCAGGGACTTGGGAGAGGAAAGATGAGGCTCAAAGAGCAGCGCAGGAAGGAGGAAAAATATTAGGGAACTACTGTTACCCCGATTCCAGATTTTCCGAGCATTACCCCATATTTCGTTTCCTGTCTCTGCTGCATCTCCTGACTAAGGCAGTGGCCGGGTCTCCCCAAGGCCTCGTTCCCATGTCCCTGGTAAGGAATCTCTTGGCAGAGACTCTGGGCCCGGGGAGCAAGAGGAAGCAATGGCTGAGACACTGGGACATTGAGAGGGAACAGGGCTGCCGCCAAGCCAGGACTGTGGCTGAGGCAAGAATGTCTTTCAAGCGGGCAGTGGCACCTCCTGCTTTGTGGAGCCAGCTGGTCCCCCTTTTGGAGGGCTGGAAGAGCCTGAGTCTTCACTCCCCTCCTGGGCGGGGAGTTGGGTGGCTCTGATACTGGCTTGCAGCCATACCCCTCTGTGTCTCAGGTCCCCTAACATGTTGCCACAAAGCGGGTCTCTCTTCGCGCTTCCAGCACAGTGTGGGAAGGAAGCTGTGCAGGAAGATACGTGCACTCAGGACACGGGAGCCTTTCAGAAATGCAGAATGCCCGCCATGCCCACCCTGCTGCCGCCACCAGGCCTGACCTCCCTCAGGAGCTCCCGGTACCCCTCCCTGGGTCAGCCTCAGGACACTCTGGGGAGAGATGCCCTCCAGAATCCCTGGCTGGCACAGACAGGCATCCATTACTGAGAGTCCCACCAAAAAGCAATGTCCTCAAAAGCTGACCCTGGACAGTTCCCTGACTGGGGTCCTCAAAAGCCAATGTACCTGGTGCCTTCTGGGTAAAGCTGAAAAAGAACCCAAGAACCCAGGGTACCCAGACTCGCCTGCTAGCGTGCTCTGTGTGTGTGTGTGTGTGTGTGTGTGTGTGTGTGTGTGTGTGTGACACCAATCCTCAAGGCTGGTCTGGGGTCTTAAGGTTGCAGTGAAGGGCGTGTGCACTCACCACTCCTGCACTGCTCCCCAAATGCAGACCTGCTGCTCCACCTGCCCAATTCCCTCTCCCTTAGGTTCTGTTGTCCCCACAGACAGGGACTCCCAACTCTGAGGCACCAAAAGCTTCCTCAAGTTGGGCCATGGTAAAAGCCCTGGTCCTTCCCAGCCAGCGTTCCACTGGAGCCTCTGATCCCCTAAGCAGAGGGTGGGCTGAGGTGCTGGGGCAGGAGCCAAATCCCAGCAGAAAGGGAGAGATAGAAATATGGAAGGAGAGAGGCAGAGACCCAGAGACACAGTAGCAAAGCACCAAGCAAAGGCTGAGGAACTGATGTAAAAGCCTCCAGGGGTAGGAGACAGGGAACAGAGGGGAAAACTGGCATTAGAGGACAGAAATGAGTCCTGAAAGAGCAGAAAGGTGAAAAGACAAAAGGGAGGGAGCAACAGGAAACCAGTATAAACAAAGAGAGGTGATGGAAAGAGACTGGGCTAGGAAGGCAAAGGAAAACATCAGAAAGGAAAGGAAAGGAGGAAGAGAAACGGGGGAGGAGGAAGAGAGGGAGGAAGAGGAAGAAGAAGGCAGATTTCCTACCTAAGAAAGCCACCACAGGGCTGGGCCCCAGAAAACCCCCAGACCAGGCCGCTTCTCCCGCCTTCTCCCCCTGACCGCCCCCTCCCCCTCTGCCCAGCCTGGCCCGGCTCCGTTGGTTTCCCTGCGGTCGGTTTATTTTTAAAAACGCCGACGCCGTCCCCCGCCCGGCCCTCACACTGTGGCCACAGGGGCCTCAGCCAAGCCCAGGGACCCCACCCAGCTGTGGGGAGGGAAGGAGGGGTGAAAGAAGGCAAGCAGCCCCAGGCCAACAGGAGACCCCAGCCCTGGGGAGCGAAGGCCCCAGGGCTCCTGAAAACAGGAAAAAGGGAGCAGGATACCAGGCCCACTCGGACTATTCTAGAAGCCAAGAGCTGGGCCCCTGGCTAAGTTTTGCCACAGCCTCAGTTTCCTTCCCTTGCTGTTTGCGCTCTCCTGAGAACAGGGGCAAGGGTCCTGGGGAGGAGTCCTAAATACGAGCCCTCATGCATGGTCAAATGCCGATGCATTACCTTTCAGGGAACCAGGAGTCCCGCCTTCCAATTGTTTTTAACCCTACCTCCAGCCACTATCTCTTAAAAAACAGCAACAAAAAGTAGACAAAGTAGGGAAGGGGGAGCCTCTGAAGAAGGAACAACATGAGGCGCTGTCCCAGCTCTCTCACCCAGATGTGCAGCCGAGGAAGGGAGATCCTCTCCCTCCTCAGGTGATCGCGCGCCCAGCCGACCTCCCGCTGGAACATCTGCTCACTGGACATCTGACGGCTGACTAGCCGTAGCTTCTGAGCACCCAACATCCCAGTTTCCAGTTCTCCCCTTTTTCAGCCGCCTCCCAAATTATTTAGTTCTCCCAACCGCCAATTCTCCCTCTGCACCTAGCCCAGACCCCTTTTTATCCCTCCCCTCTGTCCTCTTGCATGTCAGTCAGCGCAGGTGAGCTTCCCATTAAGCATCAGCTGCTTCCCTCTCTGAACCCAAAGACTCCCCCCATACCAGGCACAGGGCTTCCTGATGGTGGTGGCTGAGGAGAGGGGAGAAGAAGGTTGAGGACCCAGGTGCCCCAAAATTGGTGAAAGAGGGGACTGGAATGTCTTTATGTTGGGACACCTCCAGCTCATGGGGAAAGAGGGACTGGAAGCCCACTTCGTGATCTAACCTCTTGCCAAGTGCTATAGCAGTCCAGTGTCTTTCCAGCAACCCTTTGGGCCAGCCCTTCCCCCACACACCAGTGCCACGCTGGCAGCTCTGGCGTGATGCCCATGCCCACTGACACTGCCTCTACCTTGGGTGGACCCAGGATTTCCATGCACCTTAACCCTCCAGCTTCCTCAAGACTAACCATTGTTTCAATGATGGCCCAATATAGAGTCTAGCGGAGAGATGACAGGGAGAACAGTCTGCCCTCATTGCAACACCTGGTATCCTTGACTGGTGCAGAGCAGTGACAAGGGACACAGTGTTCCCCCATTGGCTCTCATGCCATTCCCTTAAACTCAGTCACAAACTATCCCCCAGCCTTACACACACACCATTCCCTACTTGGACTAACAGATATGGCCTGGCTTATACACACACACACACACATACACATACACCCCTGCGTTCTCACAAAGCCAGCCATGCGCACAGTCACTGCTTTACATTCTAACACTTACACGCAGGCCAATGAACACAGGTGTTAACAATCCCGCTCCTCTCACACCTCTCCTACAGGCTGAACAGGTTAGCTTTCTGTTGGCCCATCACCTGGGGATCTGAGCTAGGGCGCTGGGAACAAAGGCCATAGATGGGGGCTTCTGCCCTGGCCAGGTAGTTCAGTTGGTTAGAGCGTCATCCCAATATGCCATGATTGTGGGTTCGATCCCTGGTCAGGGCACATACAAGAATCAACCAATGAGTGTATACATGGGTGGTCAACAAATCGATGTCTCTCTGTCTCTCTAGTCAATAAAAATAAGTAAGGAAAGAAAGAAAGAAAGAAAGGGCTTCTGAGGACCAATAATATGGAAGATTCAAGGCCACTGCAGGAGGTTGACTTTAAGGGAGGGTTCTCTGGCCACAGATTCCTATGGAGGGACCCAGAAAGCAGGACAGAGATGGTGACAGAGAAGCAGAGTCAGAGACCCAGAAGGAGGGAGAACTCAGGACATTCAAACAGGCTCAGAATGGCTGTGTGTCCCCCTTTCCAACTATGTGCCGTGAGTCTCTCAGAAACCCTGGTAGAATCAGTGATTTCTCAAGACCCCACACCTTGACCCCCATGTTACCCTCGTTTCCTCCATCCCTAGTGCCAGAGGCGAGGGATGCTGGGGTCCCAGTCTGGAGGGGAAGTGGCCCAGTCCGCCCTGGAGCCTCCCACTCCCAAAATAGAGCTTAGTTTGTCTTTGGCTGAAAGCTAAATATTTGTGAGCCGGGCAGGCGGCCTCAGACCCTGGCCCTCCTCCTTGGTTCTCTCTCAGGCCCGGGCCCAGTTCCTCTGGTCAGCCCGCCACAGGCACAGGGCTGCCCTGCTCCCTTTGGGCATAGCCCACCTCCTCTCCTGTACACACCAGCCGGGCCCCGAGGTCCAGCCCCTCCCCACCTACAAACCAGACAAAACGCTGCTTGGGCTAAGTTCCGGGACACAGGACCCCCGGCTGCCACTCTGTGCTCACTCAACCAGTCCTGGCACCTTCTCTCTCTCCTGCCGTGTGCCACCAGCTTATCTATCTCTCAGCCTTCTTTCCCCACCCCACCCCTCCACTCACTCCTTTCTCCATCCCCTTTGCAATCCCCAGAATTGGAGTGCTTGGTTGACCTTAGGGGTCCTGCCTTCTTCTTACCCAGTCTCCTCTCCTCCTTAGACTGCTCTCTGACCCCTGACCATGCTGTCTCCTGCCTTCTCCCACCCCCTCTGACCCCACTCACCCACCCCACTTCATCAGAGGGACCCCCTAAAAGTGACAAGCATCCCGGCAACTGTCTGTGTGAGTTGGGAGGTGGGGAGTAAGCAGGGATTAGGACCATTATGATTGTGGCTGGTGTCCTGGGGGAAGAGGGGACAGTTACCTCAAGCAGGGAGGACGCCATCCTGAGACTGGGGAACAGGTCCCAAGGAGCCAGGCAGATGGAGAGAGCCGAGCCGGAGAAAGAGGGAGAGGGAGAGGGAGTGAGAATGGGAGAATGGGAGAGAAGAGATCTAAAGTTAGAAGGGACTGGGGGGGTGGGGGTGGGGGGGCTGCTCTCTGTCTGTAGGGATCCACCCTCTAATTACAGCTTTCCCAGAGGAGAAGGCTCCGGATCCAATGAGCAGGGCGAGAGAGGGAGGCAGAGGGTCCAAATTTCCTGCTCCATTTGCTGAGCTCCCCAAAGAAGGGATCTGGGCGGGAGAGGAGAAACAGGGCTCCCAGGGAAGGGGTGGAAGCAGGAGGGGGATAAGGACACGGGCAAGTTGTCAGGGCGTCCTGGGGGCGCCGAGGGTAAGGGTTGAAAGGCCGGTGGGCCCAGGTGTCCCGCGTCCTGCCCCCAGCAATCCCATGACATCTGTGGGAACCCCTCCCAGCTCTCCCCAGTGTCAGGTACCTGGGGGATCTGGGGCTGGGTGTCCTGGGTCTCTCCTCTCTGGAGGTCTGGCCGTGGGAGTGCAGGCAGGAAGTGGCCTGAGGGTCCTGGGAGGGCTCGGCTCCTCTCCCAGGCCAGCTCCAGTCCTGTTCCCACTTGGGCTCCGATCCTACAATCCTACTGACTCCAGAGTCCTGGCTGCTGCTCGGCTGCTACTCGCTGCTGCTGCTTCTGCTGCTGAGGCTGCCGCCGCCGCTGCTGCCGCTGAGGGAAGGAACAGGAGGGAAAAGGAACAAACCCCAAACCACTAATTAGAGATCCAGGGGGGGGATGGGGGATTGGGGACGACACTCACACAGAGAGACTGGAACACACAGCCATACACACTCATGGACAAACACAGGATGATACATGCACACACACGCAGTGCTGTGCACATGGACACAGACACTGTCATGAATGAACACAAACACACACACACAAATGAGCTCAGTGACATGGCTGGAGGCACTCACGCCACACACACACCCGAGCTGACCACAGAGATGCTTGCTTCCCCCGTCACCCACCTCTAGATCGGGAGAGCAGTGTGTGTGGACACGTGTGTGCGCGTACATGTGTGTTATGAAAGACAAGAGGGACAACATGCTCTGGGGTGAAGGCTTCTGCTGCCCAGGCTTTTAGGGTCACTGAAGTAGGTTCCAGAGCAAGGCTTAGAGAAAGGGACGGAGTGGGACAGAACCTGGCATAGGCTTGGGGGTTCCCCAGTCTTTCTGCCAATGCCTTCTAGGAAGTGGTACCTAGGCCTGCCTCACTCTGTGGGGCAGAACCTGGATCTTCTGATTCTGGGAAAATTTAAGGCAGGCAGGAGTGAGGGTGGGAGTAAAAGGTCATTGGGTCAACTCATCCATGCTCAAGCCTAGCCCCTTTGGATTAAGGCCCTGAAAGATATGCTCTGGCCTCCGTTATTCCTTGCGAGTTACCCTCCTTGGGCCCCTCTTAGCCACACATCAAATCCCCACCCTTCGATAGATAGTTCTTCTCATGAAAGATCATGCTTTCCTGGGAGGGAGCTCCTGGGTCCCTTTCTCATTGCATCAATTCCCTCTGCAGCAGGAGGAACTGAAGTTAGAGTTTAGGTAGGACTTCTCATCAGAATGGAGAAGAAGAGAAGGAAGGTCAACCAGGTTGGGAGAGGGAAACAAAAAAATCTATTAATTGAAACTTGGGTCTGGAGGTGAGTTTGTGGGAGAGAGAGGAGTGGGCAGCCAAGTGGTAGAACCAGCACCTCTCCCGTGGAGGGGCCCAGCCAGCTGGGGTTGTTTTACAAGTTATTCCCCACTCCCAGCCCTGCCCATCAGAGGAATGGAGCCCTGGCCTTCCCTTCCCACTCCCAAAACAGTCGTCTCACTTTCTCTTCCTGAGTGCCCACTTCCTTGCTCCTTTTGTTCTCCCAGCCCTCCAAGGAAAAGGTGGGGAGGAACGAGGACCTGATGGAAGTCCAGGGGCGGCTAATGAAGTGAACTAGCAGGCAGGATCAAAGTTTAGGGTAGGCCCCAGGTGTTCTGGATTCCAGCCCAATGATTTGATTTCCCCCAAGGAAGCCTGTGGGCCCAACTTTTGGGGAGAGGTTTAGGAAACCAGGGTGGCTGGCAGACAAAGGGAAAAAAGCAAAAGAAGAAACACAGAGAGGCCAGAAGGACTGAGAGATGCACAGAGCAGATGAAACACTCGGAGGGAATCAGAAGAGACAGCGTGGGGTATAGCAGAGGGAGAAAAGAAGCAGAAGACCAGGTATGTGGCTTAAAAA
The DNA here is from genome assembly GCA_004026765.1 of Micronycteris hirsuta. Lineage (NCBI taxonomy): Eukaryota > Metazoa > Chordata > Mammalia > Chiroptera > Phyllostomidae > Micronycteris > Micronycteris hirsuta. The sequence continues at coordinate 8,476 of PVJI01025609.1, read as the reverse complement.
AAAAACAGAGCAAAAACACCTGAAAAGGAAAATAACTGGCCCAAAGGAACAAAGATGAGGGGACAGTTGCTTAGAGAAAGGTCAGGACAGGGAAAATAGCCTGACGCCTGGTCAGGCAAGGAGGAGGCAGAGAGTTAAAGCAGCCAGGCAGGTGGGGGGGCGGGGATGGGGTATAAATAGTGCATAATTGTGTCCGATGATTACACGGGCCACCCCACCCGTCTGCCCAAGAGGAAGTGCCCGTGGTGGGGTGTCCTGTGACCTCGCAGTCTCCCCCTGGTGGGGGGGGTGCGTCTGAGCCTGAGGTGCCAGATGGATTTCTGCCCCCCATGCGCACACACTCTCAGAATTTAGGAAGAAGATGGAGAAGCTTTGGAGAAATGATTGCACCAGCAGCAGAAAAGCCCAAGGCCGGTTAGATCAGGCAGGCAACTGAGACAGAGGAGAAAAGTCTAGACTCCAGAGAAGAAATGGCAAGTAGGAGAGGCATTGAGGCTCAGACTAGATTGGGGAGGAAAGGAAGAGACTTCAGGGCGAAAAAGAGGAAGAAGGGAAGGATGAAAGGAGGTGCAGGGTTGGGGAAAGGAGATGGGGGCAGGGAGGGTCAACCTTCTCCACTTCCTCTTTGGGGACTTTAAGCCCTAATCCCACCTGGGAAGGGGTAGCAGAGCCAGGGAAGGAAAGCGAAGGAGAGAGCAGGACGATGTCTGTGTCATCGCCAATAGAGCGGTCCCTGTAAACGGAGTCCCCTCCCCAAGGTTGTGCCAAAGCCAAAGTTTTGTGAAGAGGGGATGCCTGAAACCCCCAGCTGCCCCTCTCAGGACTCTGGGTTCTGACTTCCACACCCTTTTAAAATAGTCCTGCAGCCCAGCTGAGGCCCTGGTGTTCCTGGTTCAGATCCCGAACCCCCTCCCAGTGGCCCCAAGGGCTAGGGGCAGCAACTGAGAGCCCTGACCAAGGACCTGCCTCCACCCTCGCAGGCCTCCCTCAGCCCAGCCTCCCAGGGGGTGGGGCAGCCCAGGCAGAGGCGCCATGTGGCAGGGGCGGGTAGAGGCTGCGGCTCTGGTCCTTCCAGTATAAACCCCCTAGGCATCTGGTTTCTATCCACCACCCCCCACCACCCTGGGGGCCCCTCAGCCTCCGCCCATGGCCACCCAGACACTGAGCTCCCAGAGATGGACGCCCCTGAAGGAAGGGGTGGGACGGTGCCTTTCTGATCTTTCAACCCCAGGACTGAGCTGAACCACAGGGACCGCTCCCTTCCCTCCCTCCCCTAGAAGAATCAGGGTGGGATTTCTAGGTTAGATGAGGTTGAATCTGGAACCTGCCTCAGTTCTCTTTAGGTCTTTTTAAAAAGATCAGCGGGGATGAAGAGAGAGTTAAAACTGGGGAGAGTGGAAACCCCCTTCTTCTCAAGGAAGCTGCCTCCTTCCACACCACTGCCCTCTGCCCACCTTCTGGGCTGGGCTCCTCTGAGAACCCTGATCCAAAGGGACTCCTAGCCCTTCCTTTGTTGTTTTTATAGAAGGTTTGGGTCCCCTAAAGCGAATCCCCAGCGAACAGGGAACAGGGCCCCTGAAATAAAGATTGGCACAAACTCTAGTACAGACCTAATGAGTGACACTGTCACATAACACACTTGCACACGTGCTAAATGAGGGTCTGTTCAGAAAGTATCTAGCGACGCAATATGAAAAATAGAGACATTTATTGAAGATGACACAAGATACAAGAAACACTCACACAGGACAATGACGTCTCAGTCCCCTTCAGAGCAGGCACCTCAGGACCTCACACAGTTCTCCCAATCGCCATCAGCTGCCTTGTGGGATTTTCCTGAATCTCATCAGTCGTCTGAAATCTGTTTCCTTTCACAGGTGATTTTGGTTTTGGGACAAGCCAGAAGTCGCAGAGCGCCAAATCTGCGCAGTAGGGAGGCTGCGTCACCTGGGTGATTTGATGTTTCACCAAAAACCTCTGCACGAGACGTGATGCAGGAATGGTTGTGTTGTTGTGTTGAAGCTGCCAGTCACCAGGTGCCCATAGCTGTGGCCTTCTGAGTCATCCAAATAGTTTCCACGGAAGAATGTTCAAGCTTAACGCAAAACTTGATAAACATTCGTTGCTCTACTCACTCAGTCATTTTGAATATGATGGCCACACAGCACACATGCTCACCTACGGGCGTCTACCGCCCCCACTGACTGGTACAGTGAAGTCGTCATTGTTCACACATGCGCATTTCAGTCCACTCTCCTTGGCCGCCAGGTTACGTCGATGTTGCGCAAACCATTCTCATTACATTAACAATGACTGGACTTTTCCAGACAGACCTCGTATGTGCTCTGCAGGTGCTCACACTGACACACATTGATGTGTACACACACATTATACACTGACACACATACACACATTACACATAGGATGCTTACACCAAGACACTTTAACCCCTGATCACAAGAATTCGGACACCAGTGTGCATACATGCAGAGAGACTCACAGTCACCTAGAACACCCCCCACATGGACACACACAGACTTGCATCAGACAACAGTTGCAATAGGGCAAGTGTCTCACACCTACATATGGGTCTATCATCACAGTTTCACAGCTCTAGAGATCCCTGAGTGCTCCTAGAGGGGATTTGGGAACACTTCTTCCTACAAGAATCTGGGGATAAGGGTGATGTGGAGGGTATTGCCAGTCCTGCAGTTGCTCCCTGCAACTCCTACTAGTGTAGCAACCTCCAATGTACCTTCAAGGGACCTTTACCCCCACATCCACCAGAGTTCAGAGACCCAAATGGCCCCAGTGCACTCCTTGGCCCTGGGGAACCCCCGCATTCCCACCCCCACCCAGACCCCCCCTGCTCTGCGGCCTGCTGACTCATCGCTCCCTCTGCGGAGCTCCCCAACCACAGGGGCCTGGAAGAGAAGCTTGGAAAGTTGCGCTCATGTCCCGGGCCCCTGTTCTGGCCACTACCCTCCCCCCACCCCATGCATCCAGGCCCAGCCCTTGTCTCTAGTAGAGATACTGGTGACAGAGAACACAGGGGCAACAGGAAAGAAGGCACCCAGAGACCAGGAAACAGAAAGACAAAGGAAGAGAGAGACCTAGGCGAAAACAGAGATGGCGGGAATACAGATAAGAAACCCTGAGGGACAGCTACTAATGTGAGACTGGGGACCAGGGAAACTCACACCCCCCACCCCCAGCCCCTGGCAGGGGGAAGATCCATTCATGGCTTCGGGATATGGACACTGCTCAGTGTCTTGACCTAGCATTCTGAGGCTAGGCTAAGGGAGCTTGGAGAAGAGCATCCAATTCTGGGAGGCAAAGCGGAGGACGCAGGGAAGGAGGGAAGCTTTTAAGAGGCCAGCAACCTCTGTATAAGACTGCTTGGAAAAGGTGCTCCCCCCTCACCGCATACTATCCGCTTTTACACATATGTGCATGCCTCAACCCTCTCCCCATCTCCCTCTCTGCTAGTTCGCCCTCTTCCCTCTTCCAGGCCCAGGGCCACAGGGCAGGAATCTTGGTGCTAGCCCTGACTCCCCTTTGCTCTGAAGCTCAGTTTCCTTAGTTGACATTTGAGCTCTGAGACAGTATAGCAATTCCAGAGGAGGCAGATCAAAATTAGAAGGAGAAGTGCTATGGGAGGGGGAAGAAGAAGCAAGGACAGCAGAGAAAAAAGAGGTGAATGGAGGGAAGGGAAGACTGAGGCCTGATCCTGGAAGGAGGTAACCTTCCCTGGGTCGGTGTTTCACATGGGTCAGCATTGAAATAAGCCTCTGGGCATCTCAAGGAAGTGCATCTTTGCAAAAAAGATACCGTGGAATCTGAAGCATGAAATATATTAATATCTTTAAGCAAAGGCAGCAACTGTAGGACTGGCAAAGATGGGGTCCCGATGATTGTGTCGTCTATCCTTAGCAATGGGGTTGAACAACCAAAGGCAATAAAAATTTTAGCCACCACCAATCACGCCCACTTTCCCCAACCTGCTTAGATTCTTCTTGGGAGCACAGTTTTTTGAGATATAGGCTGGATCTGATGAACATTCTTTCATTCAACAAATGCTCAGTGAGCACCTATTTTGTGCCATGCATGCAGGGCTAGGTTTTGGCATGCAACCATGAACAAGACAGACCCAGTAACTAACATAAAGAATAGGAAGTATCTTGCCCTGGTGGGGGAGCTCAGATGATTAGAGCATCATTTGGATATGCCAAGATAGTGGATTTAGTCCCCAGTTAGGGCACATGCAAGAATCAACCAATGAATGCCAATGAATGCATAAATAAATGGAACAACAAAATCAGTCCCTCTCCCTCCCTCTCTCTCTAAAATCAATAAAATAAAAAAGAGTGAATCTAAGCTGGTGTTTGGAAAATTAAGGAAGGCTTCTCAGAAGAAAAGGATGACTAAGTAAAGAAACTGAAGGACAAATAGGAGTTAGCCAGGTAAAGACAGGAAGAGCGTCAGTAAGTCCTGCCTCCCCTGTATGAAAAGGCCCAGGGGTATGAGGGAATGAGGACACTTTTGAGGTGCTGAAAGTTGAGTGTGACTGGAGCACAGAGCATGGAGGCTGATGGAGAAAGTCTAATCAGTTGTACCAGTGATCTGAACTTGATTCTAGAGGCAACATATGGAAATATTTGTATTTTAGAAAGATGACCCTGGCTACAGAGAGGAAAATGGAATTGAGGCTTAGAGCCAGCAGTTTTGTGTAAATCAGCCGTTTACTATGGTGCAAGCTTGGGTTATTTAACCTTTGATGCTTTAGATTCTTCTTTTTTAGAATGGGGAAACATAATACAGCAACCTCCCAGGGTTGTTACAAGGATTAGCAATAATATATGTGGAACTCTTACCACAGTGTCTGGCACTTAGTAGTTATTCCATCAGTGGTGCCTATTAGTATTGTCAAAGTTTGGAGGAGGGCAAAATGAGAGGCAAGGACACCAGCTTGTTGCAGCGGTCCAGGCGAGAGGTGAGAATCCGCGGCCTGTAGCAGCAGAGGGCATGAGAAGAGTGGAAGGGTGATATTTAGGAGGCGGTGTAGACATGACTCGGGGCCTAACTGGATGTGAGAAGTGAGGGAGAGAGAGCAGTTCAGAAACGAGTGTTAGTGTGTACATGTGCACCTAGGACACGCAGGCGTGTTAGCGGTATCTGTTCAGTTCTGAGAATGACCCTTGACAGCGGGTCTGGTCAACTGAGTGAAGGTGCCCTGCTGTATCTGAGGACCTGGTCTCCAGTCTCCCAGGAGGACCCCTACCCCCCCCCTCCACACACATACACACATACACTGCTCTAATCCCTCCTTAACCATTTCCTTTCCCCCTTTTCACCCATCCCTGCCTCTCTCCACCCCTTTCTCCTCTTCTCATCTCTTAGGGAGGCACTCCCTGTAAGTTCAGAGTCTGCCTAGGCCACCCTTCCTCATCCTTTCTTTTCCACTGTCCAGATTATTGAGAGTCTTCAGGACTCAGCCACTACTACCACCCCTTTCCCCCCCACACACCCTCAATAGGACGCCTCCTCTGGATCACAAAGATTTGCTTGACTTTTTCCACGTGGAGATTTAAAACAAGGCGAGTGGTTAAGATCCCAGGATTGGAGGTCTCAGCCCTAGCTCCAGCTGTGGCGGGGATAGGTGGCCCCAGACCCACAAATTTTGAGGTCTGGGGATGCCGGGAGAGGCCGAGGACGTCACCTCCCTTCTGTGCCTCAGTGTCCCCGCGCGGCCGGGAGGCGGAGGGGTGGGTCGCGGGCGGGGCCGGCCGGGCTGGGCGCCCGGGCAGGAGGCAGCTGCATATCTGCGGTCCCGACCACAATTGCTGGGAGTCGCGTCCCGGAGACTGGCGGCGCTGACTCTGCCCGCTGCGGCCGCCGCGCCGATTAGAGCCCGAGAGGGAGCGCCAACCGGGGGGAAGGGGGAGTAGGCGGCGGGGGAGCTCCTGTGCCCCTTTCCCCTCCGCCCAGGCAGCGCCCCCAGCTGCCCCGCCCAGTCCTTTCCTGACGTCCCAAACCTGCGATGGGAGACCTGCCTCCCCTCCTGGTTTTCTCCAGACCCAGATCCCAGGCGTCCTCCTCTGGACCCTGCAGGGACGGAGGCGCTAACATCCCGTCGACCCTAGGCTGCCAGCCTCTCTCGCCCTATCTCTTCCCCATCTCCCTCCCCCCGAGAAGAGAAGTCTGAATCGGAGGGGTTCCCCATTCTCTTATTCCTCCCACCCGCCCTGCCGCAAGGACTCTAGACAAAAGTAGTTCCAAGAAGGGGTCAGAGATTTGGGAACACAGGTATCCAGGTGCCAGAGCACCCCCTGCTGGCCGGCCAGAAGGCCTTCCCCCCCCTCCAGCTGTGACCTCCAGCTGTGGTGGTTGGGAAGAGTCTCTTTGATCTAGGAGCGTGGCCACCCCCCCCAGGCGCCCCATTAACCTCCATTATCCCAATTAGGCAGCCCTCCCAGTCCTGGATCTAAGCTTCAAAGACCCCTTAATGGGGAGAAGAGGAGACCGAATACTATGCCCACCCCCCACCACCAAGCCACACCGCTTCCAGACAAGACCCAGGTGCCCTGCTCCTCAGCTTAGGTAACCCCTAGCAGGACCAGAAAAGGGACCCCTAAGGGCCACCCAGATATTAATCCTGAAACTTCAATAGAGAAAGAACCAGATAAGAAAAGGAAACTTCTTTTGCTGGGCTCTTAATTTTCCTGCATTAAATGCTTTAGGTAGCAGCATCCAGGTTCCTGGCTGACCTGAGCTTCCTATCAACTTATTCTGTTTTATCTGGTAGAGAGGGGAGCCAAGAGCCACCCCCTCCTTCCTTAATCCTATCTTGACACTCCCTTCCCTCCTCCCTCCTGGAACAATTTCCGCTGGGGGAGCAGGAGCAGGGCCCAGCACAGTGGCCGCTTCCTGGAACACTTTCCTGTATCCGAAACCGCGGCTCCCTCCCCAGGGACTGGCTGATCAAGGCCAGATGGGAGCAGGGATGGGGGAGGAGGAGAGGGAGCCACGCTCTCACAATCACCCCCTTCCAACACATGCCCTCCACAGGGAGTCCCTACCCTGACACACAAAGGCACATACCACATGCCACAGTCACACACCCATGGGTATTCATGGCGACACTCATGAACCACAGGAGCCAGGTCTTAGAAGAAGACATACAAAGGAACGTAAATATATTCAACAAACACTTGGATGATCACACACACTCTATTTCTACCCAGTCCCTTACCCCTTTAAAGTCTCCTTGGGCCCTGGGCCTTCCTTGCTGGGTAAGGAAATCTTAGAAATCCAAGAATACAGTGGTGGGAGAGCAGGGAGACCTTAGTTAACAAAGGTTGATGGGACAGACAGACACATCTAAGGCTGCCCGTGACTTTCCAGTCATACCCACCACCCCATTCTACTTCTGGATGGGTCTCAGGCCTGACCCTCTCTCCAGGATCCTGGAAATCGACCAGGATAGAGGAAGTCCGGGATGCTCCCTGTAGTTGGTGCTACCCTTAGAATGCTTTCTCATGGCTTCCAAAGTCCAACAGAGGAAGCATATGGTGGCCAGTGGGCTCCCTCATGGCAGCCATGGGACAATGAGCCAACAAGAACAGGCAGCTTCTGGGGCCCTGGCGGGGTAGCTCAGTTGGTTAGAGCATCATCCCGGTTAGTCAAGGTTGTGGGTTCCATCTCTGGTCAGAGCACACACAAGAAGCAACCAATGAACACATAAATATGTGGAACAACGAATCGATGTTTCTCTCTCAAATCAATTAAAAAAAAAAAAAAAAAGAATATGCAGCTTCAGGAAGCTCCAGGAGCCTGAGAACCTGGGGACCTGAGGCCTCATTGGTGACAGCCCGCCCTCTACCCATCCCCACTGCTCCCCTGATCCCTTCTATCTCAGCCAGGGTGGTTGCGAGGAAGAGCATGGGGATTGTGCCCTCAGCTCAGTCCGTTCATGAGACTTATTCTCTTCTGCCCACTGCCTTTCCAGTTCAGGGGCCTAATTCATTTTTGGGGGGTAAGATTTTATTTATTTATTTATTTATTTATTAGAGAGAGAGAGGAAGAGAGGGAGAAAGAGAGGGAGAGAAATATCGATGTGTGAGGGATACATTGATCGCCCCCAACTGGGGACCTGGCCCACGACCCAGGCATGTGCCCTTGACTGGTAATTGAACCAGTGACCTTTCAATTTGCAGTCTGGCACTCAATCCACTGAGCCACACCAGCCAGGGATAATTCTCTCTCTTCTTTTTATTTTTAAATCTTCACCTGAGGATATATGCACTGATTTTAGAGACAGGAGAAGGAAGGGATAGAGAGAGAAAGAGAAACATTGATGTGAGAGAGAAACATGTAAGAGAGAAACATCAATGGGTTGCCTCCCCATACACCCCAAGGGGGATGGAATCTGCAGCTTAGGTACGTGCCCTGATGAGGGATCGAACCACTAACGTTT
>PVJI01025608.1:0-20093 GCA_004026765.1 Micronycteris hirsuta | reverse complement strand
AGAGCCTGCGTGCTGACCTCAGCCTCAGGCTGCCCAGCACCCCATACTCACCGCTCCAGTCGTTCATCAGGACCATCCCAAAAATGTGCTCGTGGGCCTTGGAAATGGGGATAGGCTCTCCAGTTTTGTTCCCAGGGCCTACAAAGAACGCCTGCGGAATGGAAGAGCTAATTAGAACCCGGGGCTCACCTGGCACCCAGGTCACTTGCCTGGAGGGCAAAGGTCAGACATTTTCAAACCTAATCCAGAGACCAGAACAGCCCAGGGGGGCCTGGGAAGGCACCAAAGGCACAGTGTGTCTAAGTCGGGGGCTGCACCGATGGCCACCCTGAGGAGTCCATGACCTCTGCACAGCCCCGGAACAGCCCCTGTACACCAAGCACAGCAGCCCCTCAGCGCCCTGCAGTACGTCCCAGCATCTCCACTCTGTCCCTGTCACTCCACACACCTCTGCATGGCGGGGGCTGAGAGTCACACGAAACGTGTGGAAAATGAGAGTACTGGGGTTTGTATTCATGCACAATCAAAGGGCTGCCTCCAAACCACAGCCAAGAGCTGACGGGGCGCACCCCACTCCCCAGTCCATCACCCCCACCTTGGGAGAAAGACATGCCAATACTGGGACAATGACTGTCAACAGCACAGAACCAGCTATGACATCTGCAAAACTGAAGTCATAGTTTTATGTGCTCTGTGGCAGTGGTTAAACCTTGCAAATTTTCCATCAAGGGAAAAAAGAACAAACCCAAGGACACCTACTCAGAGCGAATCTTACCACCTCCCAGTCCAGATCACCTGTGCTCCCCCCACTATCTCTGCCTCTTCTCCACCTGCCCCATCCGCTCCCCGATGTGACCGACCCTGCCGAAGCGCCTGCCTGCAGAGTCCTCTGTTCACCCAGAGAAGCCCCTGCTGCCAACCCGGGCTCTGTGTCCTACTCTCTGCGTCTGGGCTGGGACACATGCTCTGGGGTCCATGTGGCACTATCGCCGTGGCAGCAGGAGGCAGATGGCTGGTGGGCCTAGAGGACCACTGGGCAGTGCCCACACATGTCCTTCCTCCTGACAGAGTCCAAAGAAATCACCAGGCAGGACTGCACAGACAGACAGCTCCAACCTACCCAGATTTCCACAGCTACAGCTCTGAGGGGTCCCACATCTCTTCTCCTCTACCTGCTGTGAGTGGACACCCAGAGCTTCTCAGCTACACCGCAGGTGCTGCTGTGAAGAACCCCCCATCAGTCTACCTACACTCCCCACCGCCATCCAGCACACTGCCGTCACGGGTGTATAGAGCCCACGCCAACAACACGCCGAGGCCCCGCTTACCATTTCCAACTCAATGTCCAAGAGTTTGCAGGGACCGTACACAGGAGGCTTAGCTGCAATAACAGCAGAGCAAGAGGCTGTTGTGAGTGGCAGGCCAGGGCGCTCACGGCGTGGGGACACAGAGCCACAAGGCCAGGGTCTGGACGCCGGGGCACTTACAGTCATCAGGTCTCATCTGCCCCATGGGCCTTCGGATCGGGGTGCCCGACACCACAATGGAAGAGGCACGGCCATGATAGCCCACCGGCAAGTGCAGCCTGATGAAGGAAGGCGAGAGAGTGCAGGGTGTCAGTGCCCTGGCGTGTTGCAGAAGACATTTCAAGAGTCTTAAAAATTAAGAATGAAAAAGGAGTCAACGTGCATACATGGCTCACAGACCAAAAGGTATTGCCCCGCGTTTATTGACAGGCAATTGGACACACAAATTTGCTCCACATGCAATGGAATGTTGCTCAGCATTAAAACAGGAAGGAACTCCTGGCACACGCCTCGATATGGATGAACCCTGAGGACGTTATGTGAAGGGAAATGAGCCAGACAAAGAGACAAAACTTGACTTTAGCCAATTGAGACTAATTTTGGACTGCTGGCCCCCAGCTGTAAGAGAATCTATTTGCATTGTTTTAAGGCACAAGTTGGTGGCAATTTGTTACAGCAGCAGCAGAAAACCCATAAAGTGTGTACGAGGTCTGTCCAGAAAGGATCCAGCCATGTATTATGAAAAACAGATACATTTATTGAAGAAGATATAAGAAACATCGTGCACAGGACAATGACATCTTGGTCCCCTTCAAAGTAGGTTCCTTGGGACCTCACACAGTTCTCCCAACTGCCATCAGCTGCCCCATCATATTTTCCTGAGTCTCACTGATGCTCTGAAATCTCTTCTCTTTCAAAGGTGATTTTAGTTTGGGGGAAAGCCAGAAGTCGCAGGGCACCAAATCTGGGCTTTAGGGGGGCTGAGTCACCCGGGTGTACAAGGTGATTTATACGAAGTCTGTCCAGAAAAAGTCCAGCATTGCTACTACAATGCAAATGGCTTGCATGACATTGATATGACCTGGCAGCCAAGGATAGCTGGAATGCACATGCGTGAACAGTGACGACTTCACTGTACTACTCAGTGGGCATGGTAGACATCATTGAGTGAGCACAGATACTATGCATCAGAATCTGCATCAAATTTTGTGTTAAACTTGAACGTTCCTCCACAGAAACTATTGGGATGATTCAGAAGCCCGCAGCTACGGGCAACTGGTGATGGGCAGCTTCTTCACGACCACGTGCCTGCTCATGCATCACAACTCATGCAGTTTTATGGTGAAACATCACATCACCCAGGTGACTCAGCCCCCGTAGAGCCCAGATTTGGTGCCCTGCGACTTCTGGCTTTCCCCAAAACTAAAATCACCTTTGAAAGAGAAGAGATTTCAGAGCATCAGTGAGACTCAGGAAAATATGATGGGGCAGCTGATTGCAGTTGGGAGAACTGTGTGAGGTCCCAAGGTACCTACTTTGAAGGGGACTGAGATGTCATTGTCCTGTGTACGATGTTTCTTGTATCTTCTTCAATAAATGTCTCTATTTTTCACAGTGAATGGCTGGATACTTTCTGGACAGGCCTCATATATTACCTTTATAATCTACCTACATTAAATAAGCAAGGCCCAGCCGTGGGCAGACTTGTACCACGCATCTTGATAAAGGTCTGATCCTGCAGAAGGAAACAGGCTGTCGCTGCCCATTGGCCTGGAGCCTGCCACGGCCAGAGTCCCGAGTATTTGCCCATCAGCAGTCTTAGCTTGTCTTGCAACCTTGGCCTTTCTGCTTAACCTCTTGGCTCTCTCTCCCCTTCTTCTCTTCTTCAAACAGACACATCCCCTCCTGGCACAGCCCACCTGAAACTCACTGAACAAGGGACGAGCCTCTGCCCACAGCAGCTACAGCGTGTGCTGAGGGCACCTGGCTGAAGGTGGGCACATGCCACTGTGTTTGAATAACCGTCACCTCCAGAGGACAACATGGAACAAAGGGATAAGGATGTTAACTGGGGCAGTGGCCTCAGCCTGGGCATGAAGGACACAGCTTCTGGCCTGTTGGTCCTCAGGTGGGTCAACCCTTATCTGAGCCTGTTTCCCTCCTGTGCAATGGGCTAGCAACAGTCATAGCCCTGGCGACCCCATGGAACTACTGGGAGGGCGAAATAAAAGAATGTAGCTCCCATTTTGCACTGACCACACTTTTTGAGATGCATAGCACGGGGCACCTGTGAGGATCCTCATTTATCACAGAACTGTAAGTTGAGGAATGTTAGGGTCTAGAACTTGCTGATAGAGCAATAGTACATTGCTTACAAACGAATGACTCTGGAAAGATCTTAGTGACTCAAGGGATTTCAGGCCACCCCCCATTCTCTAGATGAAAGAGCTTCAAGGGTTGCCCCAATGGCCCCAGCAGGTCCAGGGTGAAGCTGAAAGACCAGGGGCGGAGACCATTGTTTACAGGCATTTCATGGTCATTGCTGTTTGTCGCTGAATTGATTTGCTGAACCTGGGAGGCACTGGGAAGCTCCTGGGGCAACATGCTGCTGCAAATGGAAAGATAGACTTTGAACTTATCAGACTCTGGCCTGGGACGTACCAATTGGGCATCAACGCATTCTCCTTGCCCCTGAACATGATTCCGACGTTTATAGCGTGTTGCTGAAAGGAGTAGAAGTCTGTGTAGTCACCTGCAGAAGAAAGTCACAGAAGAGTCCATCAGGGACCCAGACACCTCAGGACAGAGAAGGGACAGTCCAAGCACCAGGATGAGAGGAACAAGGTGGAGGAAGCAAGAGAACAAACTTCTTCTGCATCCCGTCCTATGGGGTAGCAGGCTGGGGAGAGGGAGAGCCGTTGAGTGCACACCTACCACATTGGCACAGCCCCAAAGCTCAGCACAAAATGTACACAAATTAGCCTCACTAAATTAAAATAAATAATTTCAGAACTAAAAAATTATTTCAGAACTCCCAACTGAGAAACAAATAATAAATAAGCGCTCTGGCCTTCAACATGGCCTGAGTCAGTGACGGGGAGGGGTAACAGCCCCAGCGACCCTCCCCACCAGGAAGCATGGCCCAGCCACCCTGGCCTACTAGGCCACTTCACTCATGTCCTAGTAACGAGACTGGACTCACCTATGGCAGCTGGAAGGTGCATCGTGGCAGAAGCCTGGGAGACGAACGCGCTGAAACAGAACCAGGGTCTTCAGGGAAAGCACGTGGTGAAGTAAGGTCCCTAATCTGGTGGCCCTCCTGCAGACTCAGCCCAGACCACCCCAGAACCCTGCTCCTGATCTCCAGGGGGCGTCTCCAGGCTGGCCTCGGCAAGAGTCAGGCTGAAGTGGCCATACCAGGAGGGGACTCCACCGACCAAACTGAGATGCCTCTTCTCTGGGTCTGTGGTTCTACTCTAAGAAACGAGCTAAATTGCTCCTGCTTTGGGAACTAGACAAGAATACGGATGATGCTGATGAGGAAGGAAGTGGGCCAGTGGCAAAGGGGTAACTAGCCACTGGCCCACTTCCCTGAGTGGGGTGGTCTGCCCTGAGCCCTCCCATCTAGGTGTAGCCTGGGCAGGGGCCACATGCAGCCGAAGGCAGCCCTGTGGTGACTCAGAATGGCCCTGACTACCACACTGTCCTCTTCTCTCCCCACCCACCGATGTCCACGTGCGCCTCACCGCTTCCGAAGCTCCGTGTCATCTCGGAGCCTAGCTTGACTGGCCGACAGCAAATTCTGCAAGAAAGCTCTCGCCTCCTTCCAGGCAGCCTGACCCAGGCCCATGAAGCTGTTGAGAGTTGGCTAAATAGGGAGAAAGAAGGTCACACACAGGAAAGTGCTGGGTGGGGCCCATCCTGTCCACAGGAAAGGCTGGCCTTCCTTCCAGCGCCCTGTCACTCATCTCCAGGCCATTGAAACTCTCAGGACTTTCACTCTTAGCTCTGTCATATTGTCATCAAGTTGGGGAAAGGTGTCACCTTTCCTGATGGGACTCAGCCGCTCATGGGCTTGCACACGATCAGCAACAGCTGGGAGCTGCCATCCGGATGCTGCTGGTGCAGCTTGGCCTGGCCAGCAGTTAAAGGTATCTGTCCAATGGAGGCACACTCCAGTCTGCGGGTTATTGAAGTCCGTGTGCATCCCCTTCACGTAAATTAACAAGAGGTTTCTCAGCCAGGGAGGCATGGCAGAAACAGCACTTGTGGATTCTGAAGCCTGGAGTTACAGACCCAGATCCAACACTTGTAGCCATGTGACCAGGGAGAGTCGTGTGCTGTTTCAGATTAGGTCCTCACCCATCTAGTGAGGATTCCAATTGCTACATCAGAGGGGTACTGTGAGGACTGGGTGAGAGCAATGTGTAAAACTCCCCGCACAAAGGAGGAGCTCAATAAATACCACTCTCCCTCCTTGACCTACAAGATGGGAAGATGCACATCAAAGAACCCGGCCATCTACAGGGAAGAAAACTCACATCCTTCCCAGAGGTTTGTGGACTGCAGGCTGACAACACAGAGGGCATTGGGGCCAGCTGTCCCTTCCTCCCAGGCTGTAGCTACAGGCCTGCAGGGACACTGAGATCCAGGACAAGCCATGTCACCATGTCCTACCTGATCAAAGACATCCTGGTGTTTGGAGAGGACAGGCCCAGTGAAGAGGTGCTTAATGACACTGAGGTCCAAGATCTGGTCGCCAATGGCCACGCCGATCCTCGGTCTCGGCTGGGAGGAAGGCAGCATGGTCAGCACAGGAAAAAGTCTCAGCTGGGCTCGGCCTGATTACCCAAAAAGTCTGTGTACTAAAGAGCCCGTGGGCCCCCCTGTAGATGACCCTCTATGGAGACAGGACAGAGGAACTGGATCATCAGCACAGAGCCCAAGGTCCCTGTACCTCCCAATGGACTGAACTGCCTGCAGTGATAGCTTCAGACAAGGCCTAAAGGAGCTAGGCCTCTGGAACGCCAAAGCGGCTGCGTCCCCACCCCAGCACTCTTCCATGGGCACTGGGAAGGGGCTGTCTCCCCCAGGCATCCCCTGTGGCTGCCCCTGCACATGCTCACATGAAAACAGCAGGGGGAGGTGCCTACAAGCTACACTCCCAGGGGCATTAATTCCAGAGTCCTGTGGGAAAACCAAGGCCGTGCTCCCCACCTGCCTCTCGCCAATGTTCCTGTCTCATAGATTTGCAGTTTCAGAAACAGTGAGGGCAGGACCACCGAGGACAAAGTCTCAGCAAGTGCCCAGGGCAGTCCTGCCAGCTGAAGGGTGGATCACAATGTTGACAGGATTAATCCTACTAACTATGTGATTAATAGGTAAATCGGCCTCCTATTGTATTTTCTTCCCTCCCACAGATGGAGATGGAATGTTAGCCTTTGGTGTCCTTGCAACATCTGGGTTGTGAAACCCCAAGTTGACTCTTCTATTCCAAGGCACAAGGGCACTGGCTGCAGGGTTGCCCTCCGACCCTTGGGGTCAACGGTCACCATGGGGAATGGGAACCCTCTGTCCAGGAAGGGGGCTGACTGCCAGCAGCTTTGGCCAATGCTTCCTGAGCACTGTGGGGTGCAAGAGGAGTCTGGGGTGCTCTGGTTCATGTTCAAAGTTGGGAGCAGACATCTAAGCAAGATTACCACGAATAAACCCACCCGGGGTCTGTCTCACCTCCATTTGTCAATAAGCCCCTTCTTCACAGATTTCATTCTATTTAGTCAGGGGCACCGACCTCTGGTCCCTTAGATGGTCCAATAACAAAGTGACGACAGCCATCACAAGAGCTATCCAATGTGAATGAATCAAAATTATACCTATTTTTTGTCAGATCAGTAAAAAGCATATATATTTTTGTGTGCCGCGGAATTTTAGTAATTAGTTGATGTGCCCTGACTTGAACAGGCTGAAAATCGCTGACGTAAACGAAGTGAAAGTTCAGTTGTTGCCCGAAGGGCTCCTTCTGACCACCAGCGGGGCGGCCCACGCCCGGGAGGGGCTGCGGCTGGAAGCGGAGAACCTGCCGCGGGGAGCCCCCAGCCCTGGCGCTCTGAGCCGCTGGCAGCACGGGCCACTAGGGTCCCGCGCGGGCCGGGGTGGCCTGAGGGGAGGGGTCGCAGGACCGGGACTGGCCCAGGGCACGGGACTTCCGTTTGCACTTAGTTCTCACACAAACCTGCACGTGCATCTAGAGCGCGCGCCCCGCTCCTCAGGAGCCAAGTGGCCCGGCAGCCTCCCCCAACACCGTCCCTCCCGCCCCCGCTGCCCGTGGCTCCTCAAGCGGCGACCCCGGGTTCCTCCGGGACGTCCAGCGGGCACGAGGTCAGAGCAGAGGGGAGAGGGGGTCTTGGGTGAGGGGACCCGCGGGAGGGGACGCCGGCCCGCCCGCCCGCAGCTCACGTTGCCTGTGGTGGAGAAGACGCCGTAGGGAAGGTTGTGAATGGGGAAGTCCGAGTTCTTGGCCACCGGGATGAACGACATGCTGACGGGCTGGAAGAGTTCTCGGGACTCCGGGGCTCGGTGAGGCGGCCAGTCAGGCGAGAGCGCTCCTGAGGAACCGGCTCTCAGCACAGCCTCCCTGACGTGAAGGACGGGCCTCCGCTAACCACGCTTCCTGCTCTAGCCCCGCCCCCAGCGGGCCCGCCCCCTCTGGCCCCTCCCAGGCCCGCAGTAACCACGCCCCCAGCGGCCCCTGCTCCCTCGAGCCCCGCCCCTCTTGAGTCCCGCCCTCCGAGACTACTGACTTGCCCTGTCCTTACTGGCCCAAACACAGGGGCTGTCTCATTCTGCGCGCAGCTCCGTCAACACCCAGCAAAACACGGGGCACAGAAGAGGCGCTCCATAAATCCTTGAGTGACTAATATAACACTGCCGACTGAGGGCAATTCAGCACTAGGCAAGGGGCCCCACTCCATGCCTGGCCAGGATCTCCCACCCAATACACACAGGCTAAATAATGAGCCCAAATGAGAAAAACCTTGTAAAAACCAAAAACTCAGGGCAGAAGGTGTGTGTGGGGAAAGGGTATAGGCATACGATAGTTAACGGGAGATGTAAGATCTGTTTTACACTCAATTTAGTTGAGTTCTGATAACCCACTACCATTGGACCAGCCAGATTTCAGTTTTAAAACAGACTCACCAACCCACTAATTACATATAGCATCACAAAGCACCAAAGCTGTTCTGTTTCAAAATAAAAGAACATAGGAAGTAACCTGCAAACACACTCTATGTTCTTTTCTCTTTTGGGGAGAGAGGGTGTGTGTGTGTTGATCATGTACAGTACAAAAAATGATTAAAAAAAAATTTAATAGAGGCCCTGGCTGGCGTAGCTCAGGGGATTGAGTGTGGGCTGTGAACCAAACGGTCAGAGGCTCGAATCCCACTCAGGGCACATGCCTGGGTTGCAGGCCAGGTCCCCAGTGAGGGCCATGTGAGAGGCAACCATACATTGCTCTTTCTCCCTTCCTTCTCCTTTCTCTAAAAATAAATAAATAAAATCTTTAAAAAATAAATAAAAATAAAATCTTTAAAAAAAATTTTGAGAGAAAAAACAATGCCCATAACCCCATCAACCTACAGTTGTCGCATTTTTCTGTTATTCGTTCATTTCCTTTGGATGCACAGGGCTTTCCCATGTTTGTGAACTTTACATAAAGGCAATTTTTCAGGCTTTGCCCACATTTTTCTCTTGCACACTTTCCCTTGTGCTCAAATAGGCTTCATTGTTATCCTTTTCATTGGCTGAAGGGGCTGTGGGGTTTTGGATTGTGTTAATAATGGAGCAGTGAAGAACTTTGTTGTGAGTTTACTCTGTCGGCCAGGATCTGCAATGTAATTTTGAATAGTAGCAGTGACAGTGAGCAGCCCCTTCCTTGTACCTAACTTTAAAAGGGAATGAGTTTCCTTTTTTTGTTTGGTTTTACACACAAGCTATCGGCTTAAGGAAATTCTTTTGTATTGCTAACTTATCATGATTTTTTTAATCATAAATGACTGCTAAATTCTATTAAATACTTTATCTGATTTGGTGGCGACAGTCCTAATGATTTTCTCTTATTTTAATCTGTGAATGTGATAAATTCCAGATTTTAATGCTGAGCCACCACTACATACTGAGATAAAACATTTAAGTAATAAAGTAAATAAATTTAAGCCTAGACCTTGTATTGTAAAATACTGTTATCATCTGTTTTCATATTTTATGTTATAAAAAAGGCTGGTTGCCAGATAAGTTTGAAACCACAGGACAAATGGCTTTTTGAGGGTCTTTAACTCCACAATTCTCCAATAGCTCTATTTGAATTATTTGTTTCTCTAATCCCACCAGGAAAAGTAGCCTCACCTAGGCGCTGATTCAGTGTGACAGAGTGCATAACAGAGAATCAGCCAAGGGCTAGAAAGTGTGATATCTAAGTGACAGAAGTTCCTGGCTTTTTTTTTTTTTTTTTTTTGAAATTTTATGAGTTTGAGCCAAACTGACTACATATGCCAGGAAGCAAGATCTTAAATGCTCCCAGAAGGTCTTGGCTTCAAAAAAATACTGACATCTTCAGCTCACAGGAATACAAGATCAAGATATATCATTGTGACATCAGTCAGAGACAGATGGGAGACGAACAACAGTTCTCTGACAAAATTAGTGAAGCAGAAAACTACAGGACACGGAATCAAAACTGACTACCAGAAGAATAACAAAGAAAAGGCAATCCACAGGATCATTAAGGTTTTCATTTTTATTTAATCAAAGACTGGTGGATAAACATAAATACAGCACAATTACTTCAGATCATTCTTCATATCGTACACACAGACAGATGAACCTGAAAGAAACCTGCAGTCAGCAATGAAATGCATACAGCTTTTCCTTCCCTTGCTCAAAAAAAAAAATAATAAAATAAAAATAAAAACACACAAACTTAGAATCTCATCAGCACATTCTCTCCTGTGACAAATGATTCAGACATAAATAGTGGGTGCAAAGAAACTATGTGCTAACATATGTATAACCTTTGTTAATGAAAAAACAGAAGCAGCCATAGTGATTAAGATACATTCAGTTACTGGTAACTAGCTGCGCCCTAGAGGGCATCATTCAAAGAGAGAGATCGTGCTGCAGAGAAAAGCTATATATACACACAATGAGAAAATAAACCGCAAGATTAACGCATGCATGTTTAATACTGGAAAAATCACAGCCCTCCAAAATTTCTCCCCGTTTGTTATAAAAGCCCTCTGCACTCAACTAAAATTAAAATGATCTTAAAAGGATAATACTTGTAAAGTTTACGTAAGTCTTTTCAGCCACAGAAACTGCAATGGAAATAAATGTTCAGAGTCATTTTCAAAACAAAAACAAAAATCTATTCTTCTGATGACATGCATGATTAAAAGGTCTATGCAAGATACAATGCTCTACATTCCCAATGACTAGGAAAAAAAAACCTCAAGTCAATTTTTAGTTTGCAGATGGTCAAAGGATTTTGTATTCCAGCAGGAGTTCAAATCTTCTGGATCTTTTCGCCAACAACTACTGGATTTTCTTTTCTGATTTTCTCAGCAGCATCGGCTTTGTAATTGTAAGAGCAATTGTGTACATCTGAGTAACGGTGTACACCACAGTAAACATTTCCACACCGGCATTCAAACCCTGAAAGTGGATTAATACACATACCTGAGTTGGATGCAAGGTCTAAATATTAAGTTCCTTAGCATAATTAATGTTAAACAGATCGTGTATTTAGGGCAACCATCTACACCATCATTCTAAACGAGCAGTTGCGCAACCCAGGAACATTCTACACATTCTCAAAATTCACTAGCTGGCAGCTTCATACCTTGTACCAGGTCTGTACCGGAGCAAGTCATAACCACTTCTGCGAGCTCTGGTGTCCTTACCTATGGCAGGGCCACAGCTCCTTCCCACTGAAAACAGGACACTACATTGCAACTGCGAAACACTTCTCAAATCCACATACTACAATGTGAAAATACGCTTGCTGTCAGAAGGCAATCTTCAAATTTAACTAAGAGAGATGAAACGACCCCTCTGGCCGAAGTGCTAATAAGTACCGTGGACCCGAGCCAGCTGTCCTCGGCTAACGTCCCATGAAGAGTGAACCCGATGGTGGCCAGGTGATTAAGACTGTGGGGTCTAGAGTTAGGCACGAATCTCCTTATTAACATATATGCAAACTACTTAAGTCTCTCTGAGCCTCAGTTTCTGCAACGGTAGTTTTAGTTACTGAGTGGATTAAATGAGGAATGTATTAAGCACTTACCATAGTAAACACTCAACAAATGCTACTTAGTTTAGGAACATATCCAAAGTGGAAGCCAAAAGAGAAATATAAGGAAGGTGGACCGTCTTTACAGAAAACTGGTCCTGCCTTCCAAAATGAGGATATTATGGTGTGATGAAATTATTGGAAATGGAACACAGGAAACAATGTTTTAAACACTGACATGTGCTGTAAACTTCCTTTACCATATTTTTAACTATAAAACTTTGTATCTGTAACTTTATAATAACATATGAAAAATGAAGCCAACAATAACTCCAGACCGACAGACTGGACAAGATGAGAATTACTAAGTCTCAGCCCTCCAATCATGAAGTTTGAGGGATTCTGAGATTTAGAAAGATTATATTTGATATTAAATATGTATATTTTCAAAGGTGTTATTTCTTCATGTTTGGGAGGGCCAGTCTTAAACATCTTTGATATTCAGACTGAAATTTCCTTTCCTCTTTACCTGCAACCTATTCCTTAGCCAGAGAAACCTTCCTAAAACGTAACTCTGCTCAAAATCTTACCTGCTCTTTTCTCAGCTCATGTTGTATTCAGCACAACGCCTGGCACACAACAGACAATAAACAGCCCCTATTGTAGCTGCAACTGCTTCCCCCAAATTAACCAGTCCACCGCATCAGCCTGGTCTCCGCTCTGCTGACCCTCCCACGCGGTGTGCCACCGCCTCCTTCCCCACTCCTGCCCAGGGCGAGCCCTGTCCTCTCCCTTCTCCACATTTCCCTTCAAAAGCTCTTCTTTCTGGCTGAAATGCCCGTCTCCATCAGCTGTAAGTCCTGCTCACCTGTAAGTACCAGCTGACACAGTCTGCCTTCGTGACAGTTTCTTCGATGAGCCTCTTCTCTTCCTCTCTTACATGAATCAATCACTCCCATCCTTGAATTCCCAAACCAATCTCCCTGACTGCACTTGATGTGTTCCCTGTGCTAAATACCCCAGTAGTACCTTGAACACTGTTTTCTCCCTGTCTCAATAACAGCGCCATTGGACGGCTCTGTCACAGCTCTCAGACTGTATTGATTACCTACAGTGGGGCAGCGTGAGGCTAATCGCCCTACATGTATGAACTCCCTGAACCCGCACAACAACCTATGATTGGCCCTTTATACAAAGCGCCTCACAGCTCGCGGAGTACCGACTACTCTCTCTGACGCAGCCTCTGGCTCCCTGAAGGCTGGAGCCACACTGCCGCCCGTTTGCAGCGCCTGGCACCCTGACCTAACTTGTCTAATACTCTCAAACTCAGCTGAAATGCTTTTTTAAAAGAAAACTATTCATTTCACTTTTAAGTATATCATTAAATCTACTTTTATTTCTTTAAGAAAATTCAGAAGCTGAAGCGTATCCAGTATTAACTCTTACGGAAACAGAAACAATCTTACTTGAAGGAAGTAATAGGAAGCCAGATGTTATTTTAAAATACAATCCTAATTTTGAACTATTTGAATTGGGCCCTTACCAGTCAGTCCCACTTTCTTCCTGCACAAGAAACAGCGATTCTTTTTCTGTTTTGGTTTTTCAAGAGACTTGCTTTGCTCTTCAGATGGCTGCTGTGCCGTGTCTGAGACTGAAGCTGACAAAAACAGGAAGGTGGTGGAATGTAGTTATTCAATGGTGACATCTGGGTGGTTGCTGTCCCCCACCCCCACTGACCTGATAGTCAGAGGATAACTGAAGGATTGATTTATTCATGGAAAGAGGTTCACTTTAAGTTACAAAGCGGTTTATGTAATATGACCCTTTTTATTAAATGTGTGCAGGCATATATGTAAGTATGTACATTCACGCAGAAAATATACTGACATGTTCACAGTGTCTCTATTTTCTCATTTTTGCAATAATTATGTATTTGATCGATACAAGGCATGCACATACACACATACGAAAATACTTCCTTGTGTATCCTAAGGAAGTGTGTAAGAAAATGGCCCTGTGCAAACTTCTAAGCATTGCTGGTGTCAGAACTAAGTAGACTTCTCAGAAAAAACAAAAGAAAAAAAGGCTGAAACCAAGATTCAGTAGAATACTAATTATAATTGAAATTTTCAGGATGTTTCACATAAAATCTTCAGAATGTTAGAAAAAAGAGAAATTGATGAAATTTATAATTAGAATACTAAATGGATGCATGTAAGTAGTGAAACCCGGGCCAGCTGCACTACGATTCAGATCAAACGACCACTCCGAAACTCGGGCGACCCCTTCTGTCACTAACTATGTGGGTCTCCTGAGTGCAGTCACTGGATGCGACCCATAACATGACCTGGCAGATGGGGCTCCTGGCTCTGAAACAGCGACTTTCCTCAGAACTAGTTCTCAACCTCCCCAATTTCAGCACGAGCCCTTCTCTTCTGGAACCTACCACTCCACCTGTGGCACTGTGCCAGGCCCTCTGCCCAGCTGCCCACAGCTCGCCCAAAAGGCCTTCCTCTATCTCCCTCGTTTCTTCTGGGCTGCCCCCCTCTTCTTAAGGTTGAGCTCAAGTGCCCGTCCTCCAGGAAATCCCTGACTTGGTTCTCTCTGCAGCTTTCCCTCAGACCAGCCTGCAAAGTCCCTGACCACCACCGGGCAGTACCAACAAGCCCCCCTTCAACCCACGCGTCCCACACTGAGGCCTTAAGTGAAAACCTCACGAGGTGCCCTCCACTGTTTAAATTTTTTGACTCCCCACTAACGCCAGGCTAATGGCCAGGCCCTTCATGGTTTTTCTCACCCTTCCTTCTCCAGCCTCGTCTCTCTCCTTGCCTCCTGGATGCCGCATGCTCCGGCCACACTGAAGCACATGTCGTTTCCCTGAATATATCACGTTCTCTCCCATCTTTGGGCTTCTGTAAAAGTTGTCCTTTCTATGCGGAATACCTCTTTCAAGCCCTTGTCCCTTTCTTTACTTACAATGTGATTACTACAGACCCAGACATTCAGAAGCTAGATGGGAGACAGTTCTACTAATGTATACATTTTATTTTTGGAACAGAATATGGACACATAAAGCCCTTCATTTTCTGTAACTAGACATCCCTAGAACGTAAGCTCCATGCGGGCAGGGCTGCATGTCTTGCTGACAATTTTCCCCCACCCCCTAGATCAGTTCCGGATAAGGCCAGGCTGTGTGCAAAGAGCTCGGAAAAGCTTTCCCTTGCAATCTGAAAAGAATCTATTATATTTATTGTCTTTGAAATCTGTAAGTCATAGTATCTGATCTGTTCTCCCAATCGCACTGAAATAATCTGAGATAACTAATATTTTATAACGGCAGCGACAGCACCACTGTGAGATCACATCTTTAGCAGAACTGGTTTGCCTACTGAGACGCAAACTCTGACTCGTTTCTGGAGATGGAGAAGTGAGAAGATACACTTACCTGCTAGGCATACAAATGCTACCGCAGCCCACAAAGGCCTTTCATGAGCTAAACCTAGTGATCTGCCTACATGGCTTCTCTGTAAATGAGGCAGATGCACAACCTTTCAGTTCTGGATCGGTGGGCTTGAAAGCAAGGGCTCCGGTGTGCGGCTGATTAATGCCCCCTATTCCTCACAAGACTAGGGAACCTCAGCTTATCTGACACTATTGGCTGGTAGCCTCAAATGAAACAGTCACCAAATGAATTCGTGGGCAAGATGACAGAGTATTCTGTGAAACTCTCCAACTCCCAGAAATTACCTGTTTCCTCAGTTTCTGTGTGCGATTTAAGACCAGAGCATGCCCGATCAAACTATGTTATGTGAAAGGAAACAATTCAGTCCGTGAAAAGTGCCATTCAGTGGACTGAAGGCCAAAGGACCATAATGTCATTGAACCTGAAGCCAAAATAAGAACAGAGTCCTCAAAACAGGCACTTTTTCGTATTCAGGGATGAGAACTGGAAGGAGATCACCTGCTTGTTAATGATCAACGACAGGTGGCTGCTGGCGTTGCAGCCACGGGTTCTAAAGGTCCACTCGGGAGGCCACTGCAAGGGCACAGCGTTTGCAAAACACACCGCCCAGCGCTGACTGGCTTAATTTTTAATGGGAATGGCAACTAGACAAAGTCGACTGGCCTCTACTTTGAATAGACTTCAAAAAGCACCAGTCGGGTAAGTTAGTGTCACTACCCACATGGAGCACACATTCGAGAGGAATGGGTCCTGCTCTGGGCCCTGTGGAAAGGGAGGAAGGGAGAGGGAGAGGGGGAGAGGGAGAGAGAACCTTTCCAGCTTTACTTCCAATATGCACTTGCCTGAAACGGCCACTCCAGCAACTGCTGTTCTCCCTATTTCCCAAATTTCATCTTTTCCTGCCTGCACACTTTTGCTCTCAATTTCTTTTCCAGCAAAAAGCCCTCTCCGCTGCGCCTGTCCTTCACGTACGTGCAATCACACAGTAGGAGCCTTCTGCACCAGCTTCTGTCATTGAGTATGTTTTCAAGTTCGTCCCTGCTGCAGCACGTCCAGGATGTCACTCCTTTCAGTGGTTGAGTGACAATCCTGTGCATGTGGACACCACACTGGGTCTGCTCATCTGCTGATGGCCATGTGGGATGTCTCCCCATGGTGACAGTTATGAACACTGTCAGTCAAGCTCTGTGTGGCTGTTCGCATGCCAGCACCACGAGGTCTGGGTTACCACAGACTCTAGTCGGTCCTCTGCCACCCTGGTCCTCCTTTTCCTAGACCGTTTTGGCTGTTCTCACCCACTCTTTATAATCAGAATAAATCTCATGTTTAATCCACACAGCTTTCCTAAAGTAGTCTGAAGGGACTATTTCTCTCTGATTGTCTGAGCCACTGATTCAACAATTCGACTCTGTTTGGACTCAGGAACCCTTGGAGTGGGGAATTCCACTCCGGGCCTGACGATGACCCAGCTGTCCTGGAATGCTTCAGTGACGGGGAGCTCACCCCCTCAGAAGAGGACTTCCTTCTACTGTCGGGAAGCTGCGACATTCGCTTATTGTTAACCTGCTGTGACTCCCAAATCACCGCAGCATCACAGAGTAAAAATATCCTTGTAGTTTACAAAGCTCACTTCACCTCCATTACTTCACTGCTCCCTAACACCCTGTAAGGCAGACATAGTTCTTAGTCTCTTTAGAAGTAATGACAGAAAGGACCAGAGAAGTGGGGGTGTTGAGATTTGAAAACAACAGAACCTCTGGACCCAACCCCACACTCTATTTACCGTGACCCCGCACCCGAGGGACTGAGAGGTCAACAGAGTTAAGCACGTGGTTGGACGGGACAATCAAGTGTGTGAGTTTAGAGTGCCCCAAAATCCTTTTAAGTTTTTTTTTCTTAAAATTAGTTTTTGTAAGTGACATTCCTAAGTGACGCTGTGTGAAATACTGTTGTTTGTTAAATTAAAAGAAAACATGATTAAATGAGAAACATGCTAAAATATGCAAAATTCTGGGTTAAACATGAGGAAAATTTTCAGTCACAAGGACAAAGTGAAAGCAGTCCTGCCCGCCTGGTGGCCACAGATTCTAATTATGAGGAGAAAACCCACAGAGAAAAAAGCTGCTCCAAGGACACTGCTCTGAGGACCCCAGTAAACGACATTAGGGATCCCAGCTTAGGCACACAGTTGCTCCCCGTGCGCCCTCTTCCACCTGGGACAATGTTCCTAGCAAAACACATTTTCCCTGAGGGATGCACACGGAGTAAAATAAGGAAAACAGATACCTGGGTGGGTCACCCAACCAGCTGATCCTACCTTGGGGACAGAGTGGGGCTGGACGTGGCATCAGTGACACACACCCACACCCCAGCCCAGGAAACAACACAGCTGCTTCTGCAACCTAGAGTCACGTGGCCTGGGTTCCAGCTCTAGCTCAAATGACCATGGACTTGAGCCAAAGATCTTTTCTCCCTCTGTCTGTTTTTGTCCATCTCCTACATAGGCGGGAAACAAATTCTCTGCCTCTGTCCCTGTCAAGCACATTTGCGTGTTACGAAGGTGTGAGTCTATATATAGATTCACACCTGTGTGCGAGTTTTCTAACAAGACAGTCTTAAGTCAACAGTATAAGCAAGATATTTTTGAAAACTAGGCTAAGAGATTTTACACATTGAAAACTAATACTCTCAAATGCAGATGAAAGCCACCCCAGATTTTTCAAAGATTCTGCTATGCAGAAATTATGAATGCTGATTTTTGAAATATACTCAAAAGTTAATACTGGTTTAACCTAAAAGCCAGTGAAAAAAAGGAGTTTTTAAAATTTTAACCGCCCCCTTCCCCCGGGCAACACACACACACAATTTCTCTTACTACAGCATCACTAACGCACTCAGGGCTAGGTACAGGAAACTCTGTTTTCCTCCAAACACAACGAATGCTATAAAACCATTTCATCCTGTGACAGTTCACCAACATCCAACCTTCACTCTTGGTCGCGCTTGCCCAACAACGGCTACTGTATTGTCTCAAGCAGCGTACGTGTTGTCACTGTCAGTGCTGTGAAATACGTCCTATTATGAGACACAGGTAACGTCTTCGTGAGTCACAGCCCTGCTCCTTCTTCCCTATTTGCTCTCTGCTAAGACTGCTAAGCAAGCCCTGCTTCCTGAAACTGCCCCCCCGTACCTGTGGCCTGACGCTAACCAGGAGCGTCCAGGTGACTGTTCTCCCCTTTGCTGACTCACCGGCCCCCTTGCTCCTCTTGATCTGAACCTCTCATTTTCAACCTGTGCCAAGGACTTCCAAACCTCAGACCTGCCACTGATCACATGTTTAAATACCTATATTTGCCCACTACCTCCAACTGAACTCTTTAGATTTTGAAATTTGATTACTTTCAACTTAGTCTAAAATCTTATTAACCATAATGCTTCTTTCAGCCTCTCTGTCTGAGCAACCACACCACTGCCACTGCCATAAAACTGAGAGCTTTAACACCATCCTTGTCTTATCCCCAAGTCCAGTGGATAGCTACATCTTGGGAATTTTTCTATTTCTACTTAAAAATATCCCTCGTCTCTGCCCTTCCTTAAACATTTCTAGTTAACTAAACATCAAACTATCCACTTAAAATATTTATGAATTTATAATAATATGTTGGGTGGACTAGAATATTAACGTTGGCCTCATAGTATTTTCTTGCTATAGCGAAACTGGCAAAAAGGCAATTTATGCCAATTATTGTCTGCGCATGAAATCAGAGCAAGGGATTAGCTGCCGTAGCTGATTTACACTTTAGCAAACCAAAGCTAGGATCAACAGGGGTATCTGTCATCACCACGTGAGCACCATGCACAATGGAAGGTCCCACCGCCAGGAGGTCCTCTCTCTGCAGTGCACGCCACAGGCAAAACGACCCCTGCGCACCCTCAGGCCTGCCTTTGCAGAGTGTCCATCCTTGGAGGGCACAGTGCCCGCACCAGGGAACGTAGCTCATGAAGCCCGGGTCACAAAGGGCTCTTCTCCTCTCCCTGCCCGTGAAGAAAGCCTTCCTACACAGCCCCAGTCTTCCTGGGTCCCCTGGACCCACACGGTGGGCATACAAAGAGGACGGGCAAGAACAAGAGAGGCCGCCTGTAAATGTGCGGGACCGAATGTGGTGCTGTGCTGGAGTCCAA
This sequence comes from Micronycteris hirsuta, assembly GCA_004026765.1. Lineage (NCBI taxonomy): Eukaryota > Metazoa > Chordata > Mammalia > Chiroptera > Phyllostomidae > Micronycteris > Micronycteris hirsuta. The sequence goes on along the minus strand of PVJI01025608.1, from coordinate 856 downwards.
GATGGGGAGAGAGGGTGATTTGCCAAGTTAGACAATCTCTTAGAAAACCTGAGTCAAAACAAGAGATTCCTCTCAAACCAGCAGCCCCAGTTTGCTTGGAGAGGACACAGTATTTTGATTAAACTGGCTGAAATAGTAACAGATAATAATGTAACACGACCACTCATTCATTTAAATATATTTCTCGAACTAAACAGATTTTGAAGTTTCTAAGTTTATGCTAATGAGATAATTTTATATAAGTGGGAAATGGTTCCAAACATTTCAGTTGATTAAATACTTGAGGATATAAAATATTCTGCTCATAAAGAAAATACATATAAAAATATGTTAAAATGTTAGGCAGGTAATTTAAAAAATACATGCACCTAAGACAGTGCCTGACCCATAATATTGAAACATTAAACAAATGACGAAACACATCCTAGTTCATATGCAAACCTTGCAGGTCTTCTGTTTCGGGTACTGCTTTGTCCACAGATGTACTGTCCACTTGAGAAGATGCTACAGATTCTGCTAAAAGTGACTGATTTGATACAGGACTAGAAAGCAAAAATATTTAGATTTTAAAAGATCATCTCTATGCATGAACAGTCCCTAGCAGGATACAAGGAAAAGTTCAACATATCTAACTAGATCGTTAAGACAAGAATGAACACAAAAATACTTTTTTATAACTTAAACACAACCACAGAGCTTTGGAACTAGAAACTAATGTGGACCAGAAGTTTCCTGCTTTGGAAATAAAGCCACAGTGTGTCCTTTGTGTGTGAATTCAGTTGCTGAGCCCTGGCATCATGCAGACACGCACAAGGAGCCCGAACACAAAGCTGTAATGATTTCCTGGCCAACGGGA
>PVJI01025607.1:0-20210 GCA_004026765.1 Micronycteris hirsuta | reverse complement strand
GTAGGAAAATCTCAGACATCCCACGCAGCAACATCTTCAATGATATGTCCCCTAGAGCAAGTGACATAAAGGAAAGAATAAACAAATGGGACCTTATCAAAATAAAGAGCTTCTGTGGGGCTAAAGAAAACAGTATTAAAATAAAAAGAGAACCAACAGTATGGGAAAACATATTTGCCAATGATACCTCAGACAAGGGTTTGATCTCCAAAATATATAAAGAACTCATATGACTCCACTCCAGGAAGACAAAAAACCCAATTAAAAAATGGGCAAAAGACATGAACAGACACTTCTCAAAAGAGGACATACAGAGGGCCCAGAGACATATGAAAAGATGCTCAACATCATTAGCCATGAGAGAGATGCAAATTAAAACCACAATGAAATACTACCTCACACCAATCAGAATGGCCATCATCAACAAAGCAACAGATAACTGTTGGAGGGGATGTGGAGAAAAGGGAACCCTACTGCACTGGTGGTGGGAATGCAGACTGGTGCAGCCACTGTGGAAAACAGTATGGAATTACCTCAGAAAACTAAAAATGGAGCTGCCTTTCGACCCAGCAATTCCACTACTGGGATTATACCCTAAGAATCCTGAAAAACCAATTCAAAAGAACCTTTGCACTCCTATGTTCATAGCAGCACAATTCACAATAGCTAAGAGCTGGAAGCAACCTAAGTGCCCATCTACAAATGAGTGGATCAAGAAACTATGGTACATTTACACAATGGAATTCTACACAGCAGAGAGGAAAAAGGAGCTTATACCCTTTGCAACAGCATGGATGGAACTGGAGAGCATTATGCTAAGTGAAGAAAGCCAGGTGGTGAGGGACAAATACCTTATGATCTCACCTTTAACTGGAACATAATCAACAGAAGCAAAAAGCAAGCAAAACTTAACCAGAGACATTGAAATTAAGAACAATCTAACAATAGCCAGGGGGGAGTGGGGAGGGGACAATGGGGAGAAGGGTTTTCAGGAACCACTATAGAGGACACATGGACAGAACCAAGGGGGAGGAGGGAGGCAGGGAAGGGAGGTGGGATTGGAGGGGGTGGGGGAAGGGGAGGGGAGAGTATGCAGACAACTGTAATTGAACAACAATAAAAAAGAAAAAGAAAAAATAATAGGTCCTATGGTTGGCCCTGTTTTACAGCTGGAGAAACTGAGGGCTAGGGGAAGGACTCATGGACATGGACGACAGTGTGGTGATTGCTGGGGGCAGGGTGGTATAAGGGGACTAAAGGGTGATGGAAAAAATACAATAAATATTCAGTTAAAACAAAGAAGAGGAAGATACTGAGGGCTAGGAAACCCAACTAACTTTGCCCAAATTCATAGAGCCAGTGACCAGCAGTCTAGGGTTTGAGCCCCAGCAGTCCAGCTCCAGAGTCCATGATTTTAGGGTTAATATCTCTTGTATAAGAAGATTTTTTTTAGGTTTTTTTCTAAGAAAAATTTCAGACATGATATTTTAAAATAAATTAGTCTAAGTCTATTTTTGTAAAATTTTATTTAGCCATCCATCATGTCTGGACTAAAGTGTATCAAAAGTGAACTCTGAGAAATAATATATGGTGAAATTTTTGATAGGTTTCTAATTTCTTCTTTGTACTGTTATATATAATGTAAAATTTTGTAGGCATGTATTTCTCCCACAAAACAAAAAATTCCTTCTCTGGGGAAAAACTGTTTAAGTCAATCTTCAAAGACTTTAAACACCAAGCACCGTGACCCCAAGAGCTGCAGATGCCACGGTCTACAAGAGCGGGCTCCCAAGTGGGCCCGGCCAGCCGCGCCCAGTGGCCAGCTGGGCTTTTAGGCGGGGTTAGCCAACTGGAGAGCCATCGTCCTCTCTGACTCTTAAATCAGGTGATCAGCACCATCAGCTGAAACCATCTAATCGTGGCACTCGGCACTCACATGCACAGTTGAATACCTGAACCTTCAAAGTCGGCAGACAGGGGAGTGCTCTGTAAACAGACTCGGCCCTGTGTGCATTCCTCCCGACTGCCTCCGGGTGCCTTCTGCAGAACCAGGAGGTGTCTTTTATGCCAGTTAAATGTGGGAATTGAGCAAATCCTTTAAAAACAAAACAAAACAGAAAAACCCCTCCTAGCCAAGCTTTCTATAGGAAGATGTTACTGTGGCCTTGGCATTGAGGAACACATGGGGATTCGAATCAAAGAGAGAAAAAGAACAAACAAAATCTACCCAACAAACTCAGGACAGCTCTGGAGTGTCATTTTAAGTTGAATAGAAAACAGCGGAGAGTGGATAACACTGTGCTAAAGAGTTAGAATCATAGACATTAGAAAAGAAATTAAATCACCTAAGCCGTCCCTTTCTGGGTCATCCTCCACAGAGACCCTCCTCCCCCAGTGCTTTAGAAAGCCGTTTTGAAATTGCTTAAAGAACTTTTCCCACTTGTCTAGGAAGAGCATTTTACAATCTAATTTATTTTCAGTTAAGAATATTTTTACAACAGCTATTCATTGTAGATTTTCCTTTGTAGTACAACTCCTCGATCTTTATCATCTCACAGCTCTTAAAACCCTTCCTCCAAATAATTCCTCTCCAGAGTTTTCTTACTTTCATTTTCAACTAATAAAATGCGTGTGTGCAAATATATAAGTATCTGTAATATCAACAAATATGGATAGCCATAGATACACTAGCTATTATGTGTACGTGGAGATACCTAATTATGGATAAAGCATGGTGTATATGTATGTACATATCTGTGTGTGTGCATAAATATACTGAAATAACCTTGACCGTCCTATTTCATGCATCAGGTTGGAAACCCACAGTGCAAAAGTTGGTAATTTTCCGTTATCTTGCTTTCAGCCTGTTAAACTGGAGGTTGGTGAAGAAAAAAACCTGCTGATCAAATTTGACCCTTCCTACAGACACGATTTGAACAACTGGGTGGCAGAAGAAACGCTAGCAATCAAGTACCTGGAGCACCCTCAGGTAGACAGCCTGAAGCTGCGTGGGGAAGTACACTTCCCCAACCTCAGCTTCGAGACCATGGAACTGGACTTCGGCTGCATTCTGAATGACACCGAGGTGATCCGCTTCATGACAGTCTCCAACTGCAGCCCACTGGTTGTGAAGTTCCGCTGGTTCTTCCTGGTGAACAACGAGGAAAATCAAATAAGGTACCACCAGCATAGCCATCCTGCAGAGCTCTTCTCTGCTGTTCATTTGTTTTCTCCTTCAGGCTTTGCGCTGGGTTCCCAGAGTCTGTGCACTGGTCTTTCGTGAATACTTGTGGTTCTGACAACTGATTACTGACAAAAATAACAAAGAGCCTAACCTCATGGTCCCTCCTTGATTGCACAGCAAGAAAAGCAGATAAAACATCTTTGAAAGCCCCAGTTGCCGCTAGATTAACAGAGCAATATCCATGAGCCTGTGTCAATTTTGAATCTAGTGATTAGATCACTGGACCTTTGTCACTAAGAAATAAAGTCTTTGTACAGTTTTCTTAATAATCATTCTGAACCCAAAGAATGCACCATACATTGACGACGTGCTGCACGGAGCTCCAGGTGCTGCCTGTTGCAGTTAGTTCCGCCCTGGCTCACGTATGTATACCCATGTACAAAACAGCGGGAGGTGATGAGCACCGAGAGGGAAAAGCTACCCTAGTTTTCAGTCCATAAGACGCACCTAGGTTTTAGAGGAGGAAAATAGGGAAAAAAATTTTGAAGCAAAAAATGTGGTAAAATATTTAATAACATAAATAAGATAATATTTCACCAATGTAAATGTAAACAGCCAGGTAAGCTACATTCGGACTATAAGACACACCCCATTTTCCTCCCAAATTTGGGAGGAAAAAGGTACATCTTATAATCCGAAAAATACGGTACTTTCACAATGTTTGTGGTTAGCGGTGTCTCTCCTGTTCGATGAAATTTAAGTGCAATTAGAAGCTAAGTCCATATAAAGAGCCTGTTCTAATCAGGCCTCAGGAGCATGTTCATCTGGGCCGAGCCTCACTGGCGCCCAGGACCGTGGGCTCTGCATGTTTCTTTATTGGGTGTTTCGGCAGCTCAGTGTCCAGCACTGAGTGTCAAGTGGCCGTGCTTAACCGAGGAAGCCTCACGTTTCCTTGGCTTGTCGGTGCTTTCTGTACGCAGTCCTCATCTTGTATGTGACAGCCACCCTTTCCTTTTCAGCACTTGTCACCATGGTAATGGTGGCTGCTCTGGATGTTTTCTTTAGACAACTAAGGATGACAGAACATAGCGCTAAGCCAGGCCCGGGCCTGAGCAATGGAACCTGATCTGTAGGTGCCAAGGGCTGTTCAGGTTTGGAATGAAATTCTGTAGAGGATGAACATTTAAATTAATTATGGAAAAACCAGCCAACCTCACCTAATGAGCTTTGAATACCAGATTCTGTGAAGTTATTCTGATGTAACATAACTAAATGAGTTCATTCCATCTGGGAGCAAGGGATATGCTTTATTTATTTTTTATTGTTGAGAGGCCATTTCCATAATTAAAATAATGACATTTTGAAAATGTACTTGGCCAATACTGGAGATGACAACTCAATTTTTTTTATTAGTTTAAGCATTCATTTAACCCTTCGTTTACTTGCTTCAGTATCTGCCTATATTTTGATATCGAGCCTCTGCTTATGTATGATTCATTTTTCATTCATTCGTTCATTCATTCAGAGAGGAATTGAGAAAATATTTGATAAGTGATTCTTATGCACCAGATAATGTGTGAGACATCAGGGGCACAGAGCGAGAACGGCACGATGACCCCTGACGGAAGCTGTTGGGGAGCTGCAAGTGTAAACCATGTGCACAGGCGGTAGCACTGGGCTCTGGGGGATGACCGAGGGGGTGACCACTCAGAGGAGCTGCAGAAGGCAGCACGTAGAAGCACACTTAGGTGTTCCAGATGGATAAGCAGGGACGCGTTCTCAGTAACAAGAATAGTATGTTTATATCAGTTAGGATGCATGGATACAATTCTATGCAAGTGGCAGGAAACCTGACTCTAAGCAAAAATAAAAAGGAAAGGACATTCACTGGTCCCCCGACTCGAAAGTCCAGATTTATTCTGGCTTCTAGCCTGGCTTAATGCAAGGACCCAAACAGTGTCACCAAAGCCAGGGTCTCTGCTCTCTTCCATGTGTCAGCCATATTCTCAGATCAGCTCTACTCCCGTGGCCCCCAAATGGCTGCCTTAACTCCTGGGCCATGGCCTTGCGGATTCTGCTCCACCGGAAAAGGACATGAGCCTTTGTCCCAGAACTTCCATGAGATTAACTCTGATCACACCAACTTAATCACATTACCTGTCCCCTCCCTCAACCAGTCACTGTTAGGGGACATCAAAGTACTTATCAGCATTGTCCTGGCCACATGCCGTACACCAAGGGCTGCAGTGGTGACCCTAGAACCCCGTGGACTGAAGGGCATGGGAGTGGGGCAGACCTTCCAACAAAAACTGACATTTGAGAGAATGATTCCCAGAGAGGCAAACGACACCACCTACCAGCATGGACAGGGGCCATGTCAGCAAGGCTGCAACGCAGACTTAATGGCAGAGGAGACGTCAGAGAAACGAGCCTGGGAGGTGGAGTGGCAGTGGTGTGCGAGAGGCCTGGCATTTCACAAGGAGTTTAGACTCTTTCTGGGAGGCAGTGGTGAGAGTTACGATCAAGAGAGTGGCAAGAGTCCATTTTTCAGAAAGATAACCCTGGGCAGCACTCCGCGCAGTTGCTCCATCCCTCCTTCCCAAGACTCGTTCTTTTCTCGGCTTGAATAACGCCCCACTCTCCTGTTTGTCCCTCATCTCCCCGGCGCTCGGCCAGCGACAGTTCCACTGGGCTAGAGGACGCAGGGCTCCCTCCTGGCCCTGTGCTCCCCCAGACAGTTGTGCTCTCCCCGCAGCTTCACTTGGTCCCTGCTGCTCAGGCTCACGTGTCTCTCTGCACCCACAGCCCTCTGCTGAGTTCCCATTGCGTCACCTTCTTGACCTCGCCTCCTGGGTGTCTCCCAGGTGCCTCACATCCAACGTGCCCTGCACTAAACTCAGGCTCTCACCTCGTCTCCCCGCCGCCTCTCCTCCAGGGCCCCCTGTCCCAGTAATGACATCACTGTCCTGGGAGCCATCCCGCTTCCTTCCTCTCCCTAACCCCACCCACTTCATCACATCTATCACCAAATTCTACCTACCCCATCTTCTAAAAACCCCTTTTTCCCACTTCCACAGTGTTGCCGTAGTTCGTGTCACCATTGTCTCTTGCCTGGACCACTGGCGACAGCCCCTCACAGGGCTCTCTGCTTTCATTCACGCACCGTCGTCCATCATCCACACAGTAGCCACGTGACGAGCATGGTCCTGCCTGGGCTTGCAGCCTTCAGCGACACCCTTGCTCCTTAGAGTAGAGCACACGGTACTTACTGCGTTCTGCAGGGCTCAGCCAGTGCCAGCCCCTGCCTTTCCTTCTGCCTCCTTCTCACCTGGCTGCCCTCTCCACACTGACCTCCCACGCTGGCCTCTTCCCTGTGCAGTGCTATTCCTGGCTAACTACTCTCTCTCCGCTAGAAACTCTCCCCGACTCTTCACCTAGCTAGCCCTGCCTCCCCCGTCACGTTTCACTTAAACGTCCTTCCCCAGGGCAGCCTTCTCGGAGACCCTCTCCTAGACGAGAGCCCCTGTCACAGACACAGGTAGCCCATCTCCTTGGAGACTTGCACATTTTTAATAATGGCTACTATTGACTTCCCAACTGGCTCCTCATACCCATGAGGCCAGAGAGCACGCCTGTCCTTTTGTTTACGGACCCCAGAGCCCAGCACAGTCGTTAGCACAGAGTCATCCCTCAAAAGGTATTTTTTGATGAACTGCTCCCCTGCTCCCATCACTGTTTGTACTGAGAGGAGAATCATTTCATAACTGGTGCGAGATTCTTTTCTGTCAGCTTGCTGGCACCTGCCAAATGGAAAGGTTCAAGGTGTAATGTCACCTTGAATAGCAAAAAAAAATATATATATATGCCATTTACCCTCCAGATAGGCTCTCTCTGCACAGGCCATCAGAAAAATATGAAGCACTCATAAGCTAAAGGTCACTTATATGAGATGTACCAACACTAACCTTTTTTCCAATTAGAATTCTTCTAAGCCTCACAGTTAGTAAAAGAAACAAAAGAATAAAAGAAGCTTTTCTTTTTCTTTTACTAGGCAGGATATGAGAATGCCTAGAAACTCAACATCCCTTCTTGCCACAACACCCATATATCTGCTGTGTGTGTGCACGCACGTGTGTGGGAGCCCACGTGTGCGTGTGGGAGTGAGTGCGTGTGTACGTGTGTGAGACTTTGTAGGCAGTTCTGACTCATGCATTTAAAGAATCTCTCTTGTTTGAGTATTTTTTTCCAAGCTGGCCCTCATATCACATTTAAGAACGAAAACAGAAGCAAAATGGACAAGCGGGCTATCTGAGCGTTCTGTAAGCGGGAAGGCCGCCTAAGCGAACATGGCTTAGAGACATGTTCGTCCATGTGAGTCCATGGGCATGAGAGCGTCCCAGACCAACTTCGGGGCGTGACAGCCTGTGCTGCTCACACGTACACACGTAATGAGGAAGCCGAGATGAAACATTAGGGCTGAGTATCCACACTGGCATAGCCGGCACATGGGAATGTGCCCCCTATTGGCAGTCTCTGCAGCCTGTCTGGTCAGCCATATGAGACCATGTTGCTTCGTGGCATCTGTATGGAAGAGTCAGGCAGACACTGGCTGGCCGGGCTGTGTCTCTGCTCAGGCTCAGGGCTGCAAAGCCGAGGCAATGCTAGAACCTAGAGCGCAGGAGCCAAATGGTCTCCAAGGACAGCTTTGCCTTTTTATTTCCAAATCAGATTATAAATAAATCTAACATGAGGGCCTGAGGGAGCTCAGCCCTGGAGCAAAGGAACATGTGTTGTTCCCACATTGATTTCCCTGTGATGAGCATAAGTTGTCTAATATTGTGATTAGAAGAGGAGGAGGGAAGGACTGGAAGGGGGATGGAGGAAGCCTCGTTTTCTGGATGCTTCCATCTGTCTCCTCATCATCCTCAATATCTTGAGAGTGAAACTTTTCTAAGACATAATGTAATCATGGTAGTTGAGGTCCTGGACCGTGGTTGGAGGTGGCTGGTTAAAATCCAGGCTCTGTCCTCTAGTGCCTGAGTTTACTGAACTGTAAAATGGAGATCATATAGAAACCTAAAAGAGTTGTCATGAAGATTACCGTATTTTTTGTACCGTAAGATGCACCAAGGTTTTAGAGGAGGAAAATAGGGGGGGAAATTTTGAAGCAAAAAATGTGGTAAAATATTTAACATAAATAACATAAAATTTCACCAATATAAATGTAAACAGAACATTCGGACTATAAGACACACCTCCATTTAGGAAAAAAATGGGGGGGGGTGCATCTTATAGTCCAAAAAATACAGTAAATGAGAGATGTCTGTAAAGTGCACATGTCTCTGAAATAGGAAAGAAAATCTGGAGTTGGTTCCCTGAGAGCGCCTTCCTCTCCCTCATACCAAGTGCTGCTAAGTGAAGCACTCTCCAAGATCCTAGAGTGTTATAGCTCTAGAGTCCTTAGACACCTAGATGATGGACCCAGACCCCCTTTTCCTTCTGGTCTAGGGTAGAAAATCCTTTTCCTGTACCAGGCTGTATTCGTCAAGGCTGAAGCCAGGTCTTAGCAGGCGACAGCCCACGTGTGGCTCCGGAGGGCCAGGCCCGGAGTGCCTCCCTGTCTTCCCCACTACTCCTCCCTGCAGCCAGCTAAGCCCAGACCCGTGATCAGGGCAGGCCCTTGCTTTGCCCGAGGGTCCAATGTTTTTCAGAGTAAATATTTAGGGAACACATGGTTCTTTATTTTTCTTTCAAAGCAAAAATAGCTTTATTGAATACCATGGGGCAGGCCCTGGGTGTGCTTGCACCCAGCTGTCCCGGGCTGCTCAGTGTTCAGGTTAAGAGCCTGTCCGAGGCAGGATCATGCTCAGCTACCTGCCCCATGTGACCTGCGCTTTGGCTCTGTCATCTGAAGCGGAGGAGTTGGGGGACGATGAGGGCACCTCCCACGTACGGAGGTGGTAAGGACTGGATCAGCTCCTACCCGCAGAGCTCTCGGAACTGGGCCTGTCACACCGTCCATGCTCAGTAGATGCCAGCTGTTTCGGCCATTCCCTTATCGAGGAAATTGAGTGGATTGGCACCTGTGTAAAGTTAATACTGGGTCATGTCTGAGAAATAGCATCCCAGAGGCAGCGTTGAGGCGCTTTGTCCTGAAATCAGTCTGAAGCCAGTTCAGGACACAGGGAGGCCTCCCAGGGTCTGAGGGCCGCAGGTGCCACTAGCTGGCCTAAGCTTTGGTCCTCGCCACAGATGCCCTTCTCTCTTCACTGTAGGCCTATACCTTCCAGAACCCTTAAGCTTCTGCACTTTTTTCTTTCCCACCTCCCAGAGAAGTTTGGATCAGAGACAAAAGCAGGCATGGAGCCCTGGGGCAAGAAGGAGAGTAGCTCTGATGAGGGAGCAAAAGGGTCGAAAGAGGAGTTCCCACAGATAAAGTTCCAGTGAACACGAGTGTTTGTATCATTTGCCAGGGCTGCCGTAGCAAAGTGTCACAGACTGGGAGGCTTATTTTCTCACAGTCTGGAAGCTAGAAACCAGAGACCAAGATGTGGGCAGCACTGGTTTCTGCTGAGGGTCGTGAGGGAGGAACCTGTTCCTAGAGGGCCTACAGATGACCCTCTTCTCCCTGTGTCTTCCTTCTATCCATGTCTGTGACCAAATTGCCTCTTCTTATAAGGACACAGGTCATGTTCGCTTAGGGCCCATCCTGATGACCTCACTTTAACTTAATTACCTCCGAAGAACCAATCTCCACCAGGGTTTAGGACTTCGACATACATATATTGAGGGAGACCAATTTGGCCCATTTCAATATTTATTCAAAAAATCAAACAGTAAATACATGAGGACACATTAGAGGGGTAAAAGGCCCTGGTAGCAGAAGCCTGTACATCAGGAACAACCAGTGAAGAAATTGAATACATATTTTCAGAACTTTCTATAATAAAACACTAAGTCCTGGTAGTTATAGGCAAGTTCTTCCAAGCATTCAAGGGACAAGTAATTTCAAACTTACACAAGCTCTTTCAAGAGAAAAATAATAAAAGAAAATATTACCCAGCTCATTTTGTGAGGCCAATTTATTCTTCATACCGAAACCCATTAAGTCAGGTCAGAGACATAAATATTTCAGGCCATTCGCACTCATTAGTTCAAAATATAACTGCAAAATATTCATCAAAATATTAGCAAACTTAATCTAGCAAAGGATAAAAGGGGAGCTATCATGGCCAAAATAGGTTTATTCCAGGAATGCAAAGTTAGTTCCACATTAGAAAAACGAATGATTTAATTTATCACATTACCACGGTAAAGAAAAAAAACCATATGGTCATCTCAGCAGATTAAGGAAAAAACATTCAATAAAACCAAACAATTGTTCATGGGAAAAATACTTAACCTGATCAAGGATAGTTTGAGAAAACAATAAAATGTTAAAATCATTTCAAAGAGATATGAAAATAAATAAAAGGGACTGGATTTGGAAGGAAAGACATAAAACTCATAATCATCTACATAAAACTTGAAATAATCTACAGGAAAATTATTAGAATTAACAAAAGAATTTAGTGAGGATGATGGATAGAAATAAATTTGAAAGTCAACTTTTTAGATTTGAAGAAAATGTAGGACAATGCCTTGATGATCTCTGAGCAAGGAAGAAATTTTTTTTTAATTTTATGTATTTATTTTTAGAGAGAGGGGAAGGGAAGGAGAGAGGGAGAGAACATCAATGCGTGGCTGCCTCTCACACGCCCCCTACTGGGGGCCTGGCCCGCAATCCAGGCATGTGTCCTGACTGGGAATTGAACCAGCGACCCTTTGGTTCACAGGTCAGCACTCAATCCACTGAGCCACACCAGCCAGGGCAAGGGAGAATTTCTTAAGATACAAAAAGCACAAAACCTTAATGAAACTATTCTTAATTCCTGCATTAAATTTGAGAACTTTTAGTCATTGAAAGACACCATAAAAATAATTAAAAGAGAAGTCACAAACTGAAAGACAGTTCTAGCATACTTACTATCTTCAAATTGTAAGTGTACGTAATATATAAAGTATGCCTTTGAAGAAAAAATATGTAATTCAGTTTAAAACTGGGAGATAATGGGCAGTTATTTCATAGGAGGAAATATGAATGGCTGATATAGAAAGATATTCCACCTCATTAGGAATTTTGAAAGTGGCTATTAAAACAGCATTGCATGCCCACAAACTTGCATAAAATTGAATATGACCATACCAAGTGTAGTGGTTGAGGATATGGAGGAACAGAAGCTCAGACATTGCCAGTGACAGTGTCAGTTGATGCCGTCACTTTAGAAAGCCATTTGTCATTTGCTGGTAAAGCCCATCAGGAACATTCCGAGGCTCCACCCAACCTTCTAGCCCATGTGGTTTTGGGTCATCTCTCCTTGGTTCACCTTCCCTCCTCAGTGCCCGGTTGGTGAGCACATTCCCCCAGTTTCTCCTCAGAAGTGTTTCCTGGACCCTTCCTTCCTTTCAGCTCTCCTGGCCGTCCCTTTACTCCAGCGTACCTCCCCCACCCCCATTCCTTCCCCACTCTACCGGTGGCTGCATCCTCCTGGTTTCCCCTGGCCCACGCCACCCGTTACTTTTCTTCAGGCTACACTCTCTTTCATCATCTCGTTCCTTCCTCCCTACGTCTGTGGCTTTGCCAGCTCAAACTTTCAGCCAGTGTTCCTCTCCATCGGTAATCACCTCTCTCTCTGTCCCAGGCTCTCTGCAGCTTTGCCCTCTGAGCAAGCGCTCCACATCTTAGCCGTTTGCTAAATCCTCTTGTTGCATTAAGTGCCAACCCTGCACAAGGCAATGTAAGAAAACAATACACTCGTCTCCCTCATTCACCCCCGAGCCCCGTTTCAGCCAGCTTTTGGCCCCTCACTTAACTGCAGCTGCCTCCCTGGAAGATCAGAAATGACTTCATCACGCCACATACTCCTCAACACCCACTCTCTCTTTATTGTGAAATTGCATCATACATGCAAAGTTGTATATAACCTACATACATAGTTTAAGAATAATAAAAAAATGAACATCCGTGTTGTGTTGCCCCATTATAAATATGACACTATTAGTAAATGTGAAGCCCCTTGTGACAGAGAACTGTGTGAGGCTGACCTCCAGCAGGCCTGCTTATACCGCATGCTGAGGCCCCGTAATCCCCCCATAGCCAGTCCCTCTAGAATCCGTCCCCTGCTGGGACGGGCCAGCTAATTCACCGGGTCAGGGGATCCCATTGGCCTCCGGGGCTAACAGGAGGGCTGTAAACCTTCTCTCAAGTCTGAGTTTCCAGACACAAGTTCCTGCCTTTGTCGTTGGCCTGCGAGTGACTCCAGGCCAAGCAGAGGGAGACCTTTCACTCGGGTTTAACCTAAAAGTGAGCTCCATAGTGGGGATCAGACACTCTGCTTCCATTAGCGGTTCCGTTTAGCCCAGTCTCCTGATGTTCCATATCCGATACCACATGGAGGAATGAGTTGGGCTGGGTTTTGTTTCAACTTTGAGTGTTACAAAACTTTGTGTACAGCTTTTATTGTTTTTATAGAAGAACTCTAGCTACCTTACTATAGATTCATTCTTTTTAAGGCGCCTTCCCAATGTCTCTGATGTTGGCAGAGGGTGTCAGCCTGTTAGATACTTAGTGCGAGCTCAGCTGGCCTCTCGGACACGCCTGGAAGGTATCTGTGTATCCCTGGATCTGAGTTAAAGTCACATCCGCTCGGCTCATGCAGTGACCTGATTCTTAAAAAGAGTGCAGTTGATTTATCTATGTGTTCGTATTCATTAAAATCCCCCAAAGCTAGCTACATCTACTGAAGACCAGGCATTAAAAGGAATTGACTTTAAAAAAAAACTTCCTGTTTTGAAAATATTTCTAAAGAGCTTTGAAGCTGATGATAAGGGAGATTTTGCAGCCTACACGTTCAGCTGCCTTTCTAAGAGCATGTAGCAGTGGGGACACCTTCTGGAGCTTTTAGAGAAATGGCCACTGCTCACGGAAATCCCTTTGGAGAGCCTCATGGTTGATTCTGGGCACATTTCTCCACTACTCACCTCACAGCAAAACTCACTGTGGGGAGTCTCTTCAAGAGCAAGATCGACTGTCTCTTGCTTTTCCTTATCTAGATACAATCAGGATGGGTCCCTCTTATTAAAAAAAAAAGATTCTAGAAAATACACTGTATCTTCTCTCTCTGATGGATTTCGATCACCTTTAAAATGGAAAAGACTGCTCTGTGAGTCTCTGTCATGGGCGTAGCCACTGCCATGGGCGTAGTGTGGCATGAAGGAGGAGCCCTCACCTGCTGATCAGGCCGACGGACTGCCCAGCGAAGTTGTTAAGAGGGTGCACTTTGGAGCCAGGCAAACTTAGCTCAGCCACCTGCTCTCTGAGCCTCAGGTTTGTCCTCTGAAGACTGAGGACCATCCTAGTACCTACCTCATCGAGCTGTTGCGAAGATTTAATTAGGCAGTCCTTATTAAATGCTTAAGGTAATATCTGGTGGAGAGTAAACAATGAGTAACTGTTGGATGCAGTTACTTAATTAGGGCCTGTCTCAGTCCGTTCAGGCTGCTGTAACGAAATACCAGCTACTGGGTAGCTTATAAACAGCAAGCAGTTTTTTTCTTACAATTCTGAAGGCTGGGAAGTCCATGGTCATGGCTCAGACAGATTCGGCATCTGCAGACAGCCCACACTTCCTGGTTCACAGATGGCACCTTTTCCCTGTGGATTACATGGCAAAAGGGACAAGCTGGCTTTCTGTGGTCTTTTTATAAAGGCACTCATCCCAGGCAGGAGGGCTCACTTCCCAAGGCCCCACTTCCAAATACTGTCCCCTTCGGATAGGATCTCAGCATATGAAATTTGGAGGGCACAAACAATCAGACCACAGTCGGGCTCTCGTATTATCACCATTCTCTGCGACCTGCTTGCCTCCGTCGTGCAGGTCAGTGATTCTCAGCCTTGAGTGCCCATCGGAATCATGCCGGGAACTGTTTGATATCCTCACTCCAAGTAAATCATAACTCTTCAGGTGGGGGTCAGACATCCATGCATTGTTCTCAAAGTTCCGCAGGCGATTCCAGTGGACAGCTGCAGTGAGAAGGAATTCCTTTTGAGAACCTTGAGAAAGGCAATTTTCATTCCCGAAGGCCTGAATAACTGAGTTTCAGCAACTTAGTGATGTCCCACCAATGCCCACCTTCACATAAGTGGCCAGTGGAAGCATTTTGGGGCATAATAAAGTCAGAAGCTCAAGTAGGCCCCTTTCCACAATGGCTGCTTATCTGCAGTTCACTTCCCCTTCTCACGTGGCAGCGCTAGACCGAGCTGGTGGGGAAGGCACTGAGCCAGCCCCATCTGTTTCCATCTGTCGTCCGCCTTCCATTGTGGGAGGCGCAGCAAGTGTAAGACCACAAAGCCAGGCAGTAAATATGGAAATGTGGTTGGGTCTTCGTGTGTATGTCCAGAGAGGCTTAGGAATTTGCCCACTTTTAACATGATGTAAAGCCATGATTATAATCTGCCCCCTTTATAAGCAGGAATCAGGGGCCTACCCAATCCAGAGCTGGTTTGTGATGTGTAGTTGGAGGAAGGGAAGAAGGAGGAAAGGGAGAGAGGGAGGGCCTTAAGAAAATGTGAGAAGCAGAAGTTAGGTAGCTGAAAAGAAGAATGGAAATATAAAGAAACCACCTGATAAGATCTAACATGTAAAGATGAGGAGTTTGCTTAACATGACCCACAGATTGTACGTTAAATGCAGTGGAAATATGATGTATAGCTGTAGGAGAAAAATACCTCAACAGTGAAATCAGTTATGCTGAATAGCACACAGTCATATTCTTGGATTGTTGAAAACGAACTGGACCTCTGAACCATGCTAGGAGCTGGCTGCTGTGGGTCATTTGCTCCTTTTGGTATCAAAATTGGGGATAGGAGGTCTTGACTGTGAAGGGCCTTCTAAGCCTCACTAAGGAGTCTGCTTTCTCCTCAGGAAAATGGGGAGTCTTCCAAAAGGTTTTAAAATGGGGACACGAAACGATCAGAAAGTTCACTTGGACCAAGCCCGTGGGCTGAGGATCCCATCCTGATAGACCGCAGCCCAAGGCTCTCTTCCCGTGACTGCCTCCCCCGCCGCCGCCACCACCTGTCCCTGAGCAAGGCTGGGTGGCTGGCTGGACAGAAGGGACAGAAAGAAGAGGATGGTGGAGGAGGCAGTGAGGGCCACCACAGTCAGCACCGTTGGCCACCTGTGTTTCCCCTACGTTTGCTGTTTGTGCTTCGCAACCCCCTCCACCAGTGCCAGGAGGAGGAGGCCGGTGAGAACAGTGAAATAAAGCGGCAGGAGGAGGACCGCTGCTGCCCCCATGGCTGCGGTCCCCGCTCCCGTCATGGCTGCCTCCACTGCTGGCCATCACTGACCCTCCCTTATTGCTAGTCTTCCTCGTCATCATTGTCATCATGAACATCCTCCTCCTTATCATCATCGGCTTCCATTTGGGATCTACACACACCCTCCATCTACAACAAACTTCTCACTTGTCCCTGGAGAATCCAGGGGCTCTCAACCCTTTGTCCTTCAGAGATGGCTTTCCCTCAGCTGACAGTCCTTTCCACTCTCCAGCTAGAAAGGCCCACTCTTCCTTCCAGATGCAGTTAGACTAGCCCCTCCGTCTTGAAGACTTCCCCACACATCCAGGGAAGCTGGTCTCTCCCTCATCTGAACTCCAACAGACTCTTCTCTCATCTAAACTTCAGAAATGATGGCAATCCCCACGACTCCAGCGCGAGAGCAGCTCATGCAGGTTGGACATTCACTGTGACCCAGGCACCCTGCTGAGTTTGTTACCTCACCACAGTCGGATGAGAAGGGTTGTGTCACGAACTCAGCACCCAAGCACATGGTGCATCAGTCAGGAAGCCAGATTCAAACCCAAGCCGGCTGACCCCACAGTCTTCACTCTGCACCTCCTGCTGCTGGGCCCCTTGTACCCACCCCCAAGTCTCTGACTCTGACCCCCGGCCTCTCAGGCCCTCGAAGCAAGAACTGGCTTCCTCATGTTTGGAGTCCTGCAGTGCTACACTGGGTCCCTAGCAGCATAGCCTGAAATGGTGATTCTTGGGTGGGTGGTCTATCGAGGGAGAGCTCTTGGCAGAGATTATAGAAGAGTAAAAGAAACACTATGGAGGGGGGGCACTAGGGGAAAGTGTGACTTCAGAAGTCTTGCCTCTGCCTGACCCCATGGCAGCCCTGGAGTGTGAACTGCATCAGAATTTGTCCCGCTCGGAGACAGCGAGGCTGCTCTCTTACGGTGCTCTCCCTCACCAAACAATCCTTGCCTGCTGCTCACGCTCTGATGGGTGGGAGGACATAACCTCCCAGGCAGCTCCACCAAGCCAGGGCAACGCTCCAGAGAAAGGTGCAGCCAACGCACACAGCACCCAGGGGAGAGGTGCACCTGTCTAGTAAAGGGGTATAGACAGTGTACCAATAGCATCTGCTACAGTCATAACTGCAAAAAAATAAATAGCATATCAACCAAACAAAACATACCGGCAGGACCTTCTTACCCAGCCCGTGGCTGCCTTCAGCCTCTGTAGCAGACATGCCTAGAATCCAGGTCCAGTGAATCAGTGAATTACAAGTCACTGTGTCCACTGCCAAGACTCTTTTGAGACCTCATCTGCACAGCACAGACTTCAGCGGATATCCAGCACGCACCATCCCATCTCCAAACATTGTCTGAACTGCAGCCCAAAACATCAACTGAAGCACAGACATATTCTTTGGGCTTTTATTTTGAGGGACCGCTGCTTCCAGTAAAGTGAGAACAGGACCTAAGGGTGGTGGACATTTTTTAATTTGCAGCACAAACGTTTATGTTGATCCCAAGTTACCAAAAATTGCGAATACGCTATGAAGAGGGAAACGGCTGAGCCCAGACCAGTGTGGCCAACTGACAGTGCGGCTGACATTGACGTGGTTCTGTCGCGTCTAAAGGGAGGGTTTCTCTCCTGGCTGCTCCAGTGAGTCTGATACGGGTAGCTCTGGAATTGGAGCAATATTGATTTGGGGGTTTTGGGGCTTTTTTGTTTTTTGCTTGTTTGCTGTGCACTCTCTTTTAAAAATAACAATCTAATCCTGTTTGGGTCAGCATAACAGGAAAGTAATCATCTGTTCCTGAGGGTAAAATGAAATCTGATCCAAAAAAACTCTACAACATTCTATTTCAGTGTTTTGGAGCAGGTTTGCGACTTTAGCGATACGCGGAAGCCTTCATTAGGACCCGGGTTTCGCCGTCTCCTGCGGCTCCGTCTGTCCGCAGCAGGGCTGCCTGGCTGGACTCCTCTGTTTGTTTCCAAAAAGCCCTCTCACTTCCCAGTTGTCCAGCCATCATTGTCCACTGAGGTGTTTTTTCTCGGGGCTGTGGATACTCTGCCACTTTGTCTTTTTCCTTTACAGACATTCCCATGTGAATTTTTTTTTTCCACTCAGTACAGCACACCGGGCGGGGTGGGGCAGATTTTGGAAGGGAAAGTACTGTTGTGTGGGGCAGTGATCTCCCCAGGTATCTCTGCTGGCCTGGGTGACTTAATAAGTGCTCCGAATCACCCTGTGCCGATCTCACTGTCCCCAGCTGGCAGGCTCAGCGGTGGCCCCGTGTTGATCATCAGCTCCAGTCCTTGGCCGTCATGTTGCCATTCCTCCCCATGGTAGCTTCTAAATCTGACTACACATTAGGACAACCTGGGGGGACTGTTAAAAATCCAGCTCCTGGGCCCACCTGAGATCTGCCGAATCGGAATGTTCCCAAGGCTGAGGTTCAGGAACAGTTTAGTGAACTTCCCAGCACGGAGCCCAACATGGGTCCTCTGCCCAGAATGGGGTGGTTTCCACCTAAGGTGATGTTAACTAGGGACGTCTGGCCTGGGATAAGCCAAGTGGAAGGTCACAGGAGAAGATGAGAAGAGCTTTTCCACTCTTCTCCAAGGCCACAGGATGAGGGCAGGGGGACAGGTTGAAAGTGGAGGTGCAGAGTAGCCAAATTATCCTGCATCATGCTACTTACCTGTTCTCATTCAACCATCCATACAGACATCCATCTGTCCATCTCTCCATCTGTCCATTCAGTCAGACACAGATTGAGCTCATGCTGTAGGTATAAGACTCTGGGCTCCAGGGGATGTAAAGAGGGAAGAGCTTGGGGCCTGCCCTCCAGGAGCTCACAGTTCTACTGCTAACTGACAGTTTTCCCAAAGGGAAGCTGAACTGATCTCTTCTTAAAAAGGACAAGCAGGGCTCTGCTAAGAGCCTTCATCAGGCTAGAAAATAAGAACTTATTTATTTTTTGAATATAGTAGATAAAACTGGTTCTTAAATTTATAGTAATTATATAAATTTGTTCCTGTAAAATAAGCCTATTAATGAACACCACAGTGTGTTGTCACTACATACTCATCTGAAGGATTAAAATTAAGAGGAATGAATACCAAGTGTGGGTGAGGGTGTGGACCGACCGGAGCCCTCGTGCACCGTGGGTGGCAGTGTGAAACGGTGCAAAACCACTTTGGAACGCTGTTGGGCAGTTTCCCACAATGTGAAACATACATACACCAGACAAACCAACTGTTCCCGTCCTAGGAGTTTACCCAAGAGGAATGAAAACATATGTCCACACAAAGACTTTTAGCAACTTTATTCACAGCACTAAAAGCTGGAAACAGCCATGGTGTCCATCAACAAGAAGATGGATGAACACACTGTCATCTATCCTGTGGAATACTGCTGAATGAGTAAAAGAGCAGGCTCCTGCTCCTGGCAGAAGCACATGTGACCCTGAAAACATTCTGTTGAGCAGAAGAAGTCAAGTACAAAAGAGTACACGTTAATAACTGCATTTATGTGGGACTGTCAGCACGTCTGCTCGGTACTGATGTAAAGCAGAGGAGGGGCTGGAGCCAGAGAGAATGGGTAGGGGTACAAGGGAACTTCTGCGGGTGATCGAAATGTTCTGCGTATTAATATGACAGTGGTTTCGCCGGTATATGTATTTGTAAAAAGTCATCAAACTATATGCTTAAAATGAGTGCATTGTGTATGTAGATTATGCATCAAAGAAAATTGATTTATTAAGTGATACTCAGTATGGCAGAAATCATGAAGTTGGTAGAGGAATGCCCGGAGTTTAGGACGTGGCCCTCGGGTACATGCTAGAGGTGATCAGTGTCCTAAAGGAAGTGCAAGTGAAATGCTCTGAAACTGGAGAGGGAGGAAACATTTCTTCCAATGGCAAGATGGGGCAGTGTTGGTGCTTCATCTGATAAGTGACATTTCTGCTGAGCCTCCGAGAAAAAGTAAAGTGCGTATGGGGCCAGAATGAATATAAAAGTAATAGTGGGTTGAAATTAATATCAAAAGCCTGACACTTGGGAAGGGAAGAGTACCTAAAAAGCCACATGCATCCCGGGGGTGGGGGAGCAGGCAGAGTAGGGTGACCCCACCACTCTGGCCCTTGTGACATCCACAGGCCTTTCTAGTCCGTGAGACCTGGACATAAGGGCTTCAGCAGCAGCTGGTACTGTCCTTTATTGTGCCCCAGAGAACTTGAGTGGCAGCAGAGCAAACTGGCAGGGCCAGGACCAGGGTGAAGCAGTAGAGGCCCCAGAGCAAACGTGTAGGAGGTGGATCATGCAAAGGCCAAGGCCAGAAAGTGAGTGCCTCACATTCCTCACCCTGGTTCTGGCCCGGCTCTCTGGGAGCGGGAGCGGGCATTCATTCATTAGCCATGCCTGAGCGCCTGCTTCGTTCCAGGCACTGTATTATGACAGAGCTGATACAGTGTCTTCAGCAAGCTCACAGTCTAGCAAAGACAGGAGATATAAGTGTGAGAGGGGAACCCTGGGGGCTGTGGGTACTCAGAGAAGAGACACTGGACCCAGACTGCGAGGGGGTGGTCAGCAAACTTTTAGGAGAAAGTAAAAGCTCAGCTAAGATTT
>PVJI01025606.1:0-20196 GCA_004026765.1 Micronycteris hirsuta | reverse complement strand
CCCCCCCCCCAACTCCTTTACTAATTCTACTCAACCTTCAGTTCTCAATTAAAGTATTGTGTACTTGGAGGTGGGGCCGGAGTAGGGAACCGTCCTGATCCCTCAGGACAAGATTAAGGTCCTCGGGCAGTTCCCGTGCACACTGCGGTCTTCCCTTCACTCAGCTTTTCGTCCTTAGTGCAGTGTCTCCACAGATTATAAATCATGCAGCGGCTGGTACCCTGCCCTCCGTTTCTTGCCATTTCCTAGCCCCAGGCCTCATGTATGGCGGGTGTACAATGAATGCTTTTTGAATTAAAAAAAAAAATGAACGAATTAAAAAAACTGAAAATTCTTGTTCTTTGGGAATCAGGACCACACTCCTGTATGTGGCCCTAGAAGGCTGAACTTAGACCAGTTGTTGGTATTTACACTGAAGTAAATGTAAGAATTTCCTAATCTTTGAATCTGCCAGAGGGGAATGGGCAGAAGGTAAGTTCCTTTTCCGATTCTGGGTAAGAGGTTGCAAACCAATGGTCTGCGGGCTGAATGGGCCCTACCAACATACTTCCGTAGGCTCGAGCAGTGTTTTCAAAACAGACATTTCACTCCCAAACTTCTAGCTTCTATTGGAAAATCAGGTAACGCAGAGCTGAACTGCTGAGTGATAGCACGGAATTAGCTGAGTAGCAGCTAAATATGCTAAGTGGTTAGGCTTGCGGTCTCCAGACTGCCACAGTCCCCACCAGTCTCTCTCGTCTGATCTGTTGTACTGGGTATGTTACCTGTGTGGCCCTTTAGGCATTTGATTTTGCATTCCCCTGTTTGGGTAACTCCAAATATTCAGTCTACTCAAACTGAAAAACCACTTAGTGATGTTGAGGAATTAGAATGGCTTTGACTAAACAAATTTCTTCCATCCCTATCATTATCTGAAACTAAATCACTTGGAGTAGGAGGCCCTTTGCATGCTTTTGAAAAGCTAACTTTTTCCTTCTGGCACCACTTTGTACCCAGTGTATGCTACTCAGTCACAAGTAGGCAACGCTCTGCCCTGTCCGAGAGTGGTAAGTGTTTGGATGGGCGGACAGACGGATGAAAAGCGCAGGTGAAGTGGTGGTTTCCTTTCTCTTACACGGGTTTGCCCCTGGCCTGTGACGCAGTACCAGTAGGGGGAGCTCTCTATTGGTTTGGAAATCTCTGAGAAGAATCTCTGTCCAGCGGTCTAACTGTATCTAATTTAGGGACTACGCTAAGAATTTATACCCCACCCTGCCCCAAGAATTCAAGTTAACAACATTAGGAAGTTAATAAATTACCAGAAGGAGAGTAAGGCCTTCACCACTGAACCCTACCCAGGGCTTTTTTAGATGAAGACATTCCAAGGTAATGGAGCCTTTTAATCCATTTGAAAGCAGCCACCGTGCTGGTAAACTTTCTAGATTGTTGGGTATGTCAGCCCTTGGGTGTCATAGTAATGGGCTGTTCCAAGCAGAACTACAAAGTGATGGGTGTGCCGAATTGAATGAGAGCCATTCTTTCAATGGTTTTCATCTTTAAAAAAAAAGAACAGAGTAGTTGTAGATTGGTTCTAAGGTTCTTTTTAGCTCAGAGTGAAGCTAGTATAGGAAAAATTTCTTATACGTGGGCGAAAATGTAAAATTCTCTTTGAGAACTTTAGGGATTTTTTTTTCCTCCTTCTAAGATCTGTCACTTTTTAAGAAGTCAGCTTCTTTGGGGAAAATTTAAGTAATGGAAACTCTTAGCATATTATAGTATGCTATATTTGAAAAAATGGGCTATGATGGTATAGGTGTTCTTTTTATTTTAGTTTGTTTTAGAGTTTATAAGTTATGGCTTTAGGTTTACTATTAATATACATGCAGCCCTCTGTTTTAGAAAGTTCTTTTTCTTTTGTTAAATCATTTTAACATACATCAAACCAAAATTTATTACAAAGTGTTTGGATTTTATGGCGTAGGGTTGAGCATCAGGTTAAGTAGCACAAGGGGCGGGGACGTGGAAACGGCAATGAGGGCACTTAACTTCCGTGACAACTTAAACGTTAATAAAGAGGAAAATCAGATAGTGCTCAGAGCACGCTATGAACCTCACCTGATTAAGCTTTCATGCGCTGCACAGTAACTATTCAGTTAGCCCTATAGGTAAACTTGTAAGATTTCTAATTAAGTTGTATTCTTGATACCACAGAGCTCAGATCGTG
This sequence comes from Micronycteris hirsuta, assembly GCA_004026765.1. NCBI lineage: Eukaryota > Metazoa > Chordata > Mammalia > Chiroptera > Phyllostomidae > Micronycteris > Micronycteris hirsuta. The sequence continues at coordinate 17,993 of PVJI01025606.1, read as the reverse complement.
CAGCTTGCCCAAGGAAACGTGTGTGTGTCATTCTAGTGCGACTTCCGAAGGAGTCACCGTCTAATTTCTCCAAAATGGGCGTTGTGTAACAGCGCTGCTACTTTATCTAATTCTTTTCACTGTTATGCTATGATTTTTAAAATTATTGTTAATGCTTCCAATGGAAAGCTTGTTTAAGACATTTGCATCTATCTTTGTCTCATTGGTGTGGATGCACTTTGCAGTTGCTTGACTTCAGATCCTGTTTACTCCGAGCAGGTGCCTCGGGGCGGAGGGCAGGGCAGAGAAGTGGACGAACCGCTATTTGTGGTGTCCTGATTCCTGTATGAGTAGCCTGGATTCCTGGGGCTTTCCCTGGGCTCCAGGGCAAGTTGTTACACCTTATTTCCTATTCACATGTAATGACGATACAGGTGACAGTATTTGTTTTCTTGTTTTACTAAGTCACCTTGAATTTTAATCTTTTAATTGGGTTTTTAGTTGTCTTTTTAAGCATTACGAAATAGTGTTTTCTTTGTACTATCCTCTCCCCAAAATGACCAAGTACCAGAGGTTACGTGATACAAAAATTACTTACTTGTTAAATAATTTGTGTAATTTGTATAATTTTCTTGTGTTATCCGTGTCATACTAAACTCAAAAGTGGGTAGCCTAGTTGGCTTTTGAGTGAAAAGTTCCTTGTACAATTTCTTAATTATGATGCCAGAGAAGTAAAGAGGAAAAAAAAATTATTCATTAATTTCTTTGAGAAATAACATTAATTGTAGATGCTTTTCTAATTACGAAACAGTGCAAGTAATTGCTAAAAATATGAGTGATATTTAGGAATACTTAGATGTTTGTTACATTTTAATACATTTTTGAGGATTATCTCGGCTAGCCAATATATTTTTGAGTTCGATATCTCACCTAAATGATCTAATAATACTTGTTTTGATTTTGTATGAGCAAAATGAGCCTCCTATTTATTTCCTATCCAGAATATACACAGCTGTGGCAATAAATACTCGTAAATGTTTCACTCTTGAAAGTGAGTATGTGGTGTCCCCAGAGGAATTCTAAATTGAGCTGCCATTGATAAAAATTTCCCTTTACCTTTGTACCGTATTTTGCCATCTATAATGCACACTTTTTGCCCAAATTTTTTGGGAAAAATAAGAATGCACATAATACATGGGTATAACGATTACCTACCATGGGTATAATAATCCCGTGTATAACACACACAAATACATACATGGGTGTGCATTACACATGGCAAAGTACAGGTGTATTTGTGTGCTCTGTGGCCACCCCGCGTGCAAAGTGATGCAATGTCCAGCTGTGATGTAACAAGCACTGGCCTTTCTTTTTGGATTTTAGGCTTGTAGGACTTTGTTTCTGTGGTAAGGATGAATGAAACTGTCACTAAAATATATGTATATAAATAGGAAACAGTTGTGTTTTTTCTGCAAGGATTTGGAGCTCTCATTATTATAGAGGTACTGCTGCAGCAACTTTATCTACTTTTCAAGAAAGAATTAAATAAAAATCATTTGCTGTATATTTTTGGAAACAAGTATAGAACATGTTTACTACTGCTTTTTAAATATTCTTAACCGTTAAACTTACAAGTTATGGTAACCTTATTTTAGCATTATCTTTAGAGGAACCAAAAATTTCCTGGTACAGCAGTTATCACCTGCAAATGGCCTAAAATTAGCACATTGAGTTAACTCCAGAAACAGCTAGTGAGCTGTGAAATGGAGCTCTGAAATAGTGAGGTTTCACGGAAATGCTTGGCATGTGATTTAAATATATCAAGCTACCAATTAATACATATAAAGTAAAATGAAAGTACTGATAGCTTAGTTAAAATTTCCTATGTGGGCACAGTGAAACCTCTCAGCATAGAATACTAAGAATTACTTGTATACACATACCCAAACAAAGAAGGCTCGAAATTGAATTTATGACTTAAAATCTGATTAGAAGGAAAGATAATATAAGTATAGGTGAGGCATTAATTTCACAAAAGCACACAGATTTCAGGTTAACTTTTCTCAGGCTTGTCAACGTTGTTATTTGAAAGATAAAAAAAAAAGATCTTCCATTTTTGGCAAGGAGAAATAATTTAGAGTCAGAATTGAAAAGGATAAGCTAATAAATAGCACAAAAGAATTTAACTTTTTCATGAGAGGGCTTGATGGATCATTGGATCACTGAGCATTCATTAAATATTTCTGGCCCTTTAATAACCAGGCATTGAAAACACTGCTCCTTTCTTTGTGCTAAGATATTAAAACGTCTTGAGTTTTAATTCACACACATAAAGAATATACTTGGGTGCTCGCTCCGGCAGCACGTACTAAAATTGAAGTGATACAGAGATTAGCGTGGCCCTGTGTGAGAACGACATGCAAAAACGTGGAACACACCATATTTTTTTATGTTAACCGAACTTACTATAATGATCATTTCTATTTACATGTATCAAATCATGACCTTGAACATCTTAAACGAATACAAAGTTATATGTCAATTATATCTAATAAAACTGGGAGGAAATATATTTTGAACATGTCCAGACATTGAAGACCATCAAGAACATATTTAATGTTCAGCATGCTATTGATGTAATTTTGTGAATAAGGTTATATCTTGTGGAGTCTTACTTTGTCTGATCATTTTCTGGATAATGTTTGCCATTCAGAAAGGAGCCATTTAATATATGACATGCACAGTGTAAAGAAAAATAGAGCTTCCAGTGTATGCATTTGTATTGCCTCAATATCCCAGGTTAAAGTAATGTTTCTTACTGGACTGTATCTAAATGTGTAAATTGATGTCTGGGGAAAAAAATCTGAATCGAACTTTAAAACTCTGTACAACCACTTACTAAACATACTTATGGTACTGAGATCCCTGGTCAGAATAAAAGAATCCATCATCAGACTTAACTGGTAGCTCTGCAGATCGATTGCTGCCTCCAAGCCTCTCCCTTCTCCTCCCCTTTCTGTAGGGAGCTAAACGTCAGTGGCCACACTGTGGACTCCACTTAGCCACTTTGCACGTAGCATCTCATTTTCTCATTTTACACCCCCCCCCCACAGACACCCCTGCCCCTGGGTGAGAACTTTTTATTACCAGTCTTGTCCATCTTCTTTCTGTTTCTTCTTTCCATCTTCTTTCTGTTTCTTTCTTTATGATACATTATTAGCCAAGCATTGTGGTCCCCTGATGAAACATGTGAAATAAAAAATGTTTTTAGATACTGCTAAGAATGCATATAATCTATCCTTGCAATAAGATACTCCACAAGTGCTAACGTACCTGATGCACCCCTGCTCACACCGGCATGGAAGCTGTCCATCTTGTAAGACGACATGCAAATTGGGTGACATTTTTTAAGGTGCACACACATTCACTTTTTTACTTCATCCACTCAACCAAAAGTTTGTAAAATGCATCAATTCGATAGCATACATTGTTGTTTCTTGTAGCTCTTTGCATTTTTGCATTTTATTCCTTCAATTAGAATTGTTTTTCCTGCCTAGCGAACACCTACAGTATTTATTTTTTAAATGTGATCTGTGAGGCTCTCCCTGATTCCCCAGGCGTAATAGCCCTCCCAAGCATTGGTGCCCTCTGTCCCTACCTCTATGGCACCACTCATAGCATTGTCATATTATGATTTATTTTATAAAAACCTGTTCTCCTGCTAGATAGTGAGTGAGTTCTCATCACCGAGCTTGGGTTCAAGTACAGCATGGCCTCCCCTGGACAAAAGAATGCCTCTTTATTACTTCATGTTTCACCAGGCCAGAAGTTGATATGTATAGAGCAGTTTTAGAGCTCATTTTATCTCCTGTGTGTGATAGAGTAACATCAAATGTAGTTTGTGAATCCAGTTCTTTAATTCTTTGATTTTTTTCTCACAAACAGCTTTATCAAGAGGTGAGTTACATACCATAAAACTCATTTATTTTAGGTATACGGTTGAATGTTTTTTAGTAAATTTACGGAGTTGTGCGATCATCACCACAATCCCACTTTAGAACAATTCTATTACCCCAAGGAGATCCCAGCTGAGATCTGTTTAAATATCAGTTGACGGAACTGTCCAGAAACTTCTGTGTGCAAAATTCAGCTGGATGACCTTAAAATGTGTCATTGTTTTGGCTCTAACCTGCGTAGAGTGCCACATGCTTAAAGCAGGCCTGGGTGCTTACTGGTGCCGGATCCTGAAAGAACGGTGCCTGCTGACAGTAATGATACTGGTTCCCTGTCAGGGACTTGCTCTGTGACGGGCTCTATGCAAGATCCCTTATATACGTTACCTTATTTGAGATTGGGAAAATGATAACCTGTAATATAGGTACCTTCTCCATTTAATGCATAAGGACTCTGCAGAGGAGGATCAGGGACGAACTCAAGGTCACACTGACAGTAAGTGGAAGGACCAGGATTTGAACTTTGGCCTGACTGAATACCGCACTTGCCTTAAACATTCAGTAGCTGTCTGTTGAGCAATTCCTATGCTCCTACAAAAGACAAGTCTTAGGAAGCCTTTAAGGGTTATTACTTAATTTGAAGAGTTATTATTTAATATGAAAAGATAAGAGGTGACTGTGTTGAAAGGATAAACTCTGAAATCAGCCTTTTCTTTGACTTGGTTCCACATCGTTTACTCTGAGGCCCAGTGGGCACTTTCTGAATTGGGTCAGGCAAATCTAGAGAAGAGAAGAAACAGAACTGTGTTTTAGAAACTATAAAATAGTGAGGCCATTTGGGCTGTCAGCATAATTTGATTGAGTTGGCTTTGGGGATTAAGCATTAAAATATTAATATTGGGTGATGTTTAGTAATGTAAGTGGTAAATTATATTAGAATATTGGTTTGGCTGCTGTTACAGAAATCTAGGAATGGCTTAAACTAGACATTTGTTTCTCAGATTGAAAGCTGTGTAGGTAATCAAGGTTTGGTGTAGTAGTTTCGTGATCACCGGGGATCCTGCCTCTTTATCCCACTGCCCTGGCTTAGCGCTGGCTTCTTCTCGGCGGTCGTAGCTCCTCCCATCACATCCACGGTCGAGCCATGAAGAGGAGGACGTACATTTTTTGCTTCTTTAAGGGCATGACCAAGACGTTGTATGTATTACTTACGTTCACGTCTGTTAGGTAGACCGCAGTCGTAGGACCACATGATCTGAGAGAGGAAGTAGAAAATACAATTTTATGGGGGGCAGGGAGGGAGGGAAAGAGGCCATGTATCTGACTGAAAGTTCGATTATTATGTATTACGGAAAGGATGAATGTTAAAGACAGCTGGCAGTCTCTGCCCCATAATTCCCTGGAGAGGAAGCTAACATGGAAACTGTAGATCTGCACGTAAGGACGGGGACATGCAGAGTGCTTTACACCTGAGAGGAGCCTTGTTATTGTCTCTTCTTATCTGGGCCAGATACTTCTGTTGGAATAATTCCCCTAGGTGTTGAAGATACTTCTGTGACTGTTTTGAAGTTGGTGGTGTGTCCACTGCTCTCTTATGACACAGTATCAGTTCGAGCTCATGTTTTTACTAGAAAAGTGTATGCAGCAGTTTCAAGGGTCATAACCGAGTTCAGAGTGCTGCATGGCAGATTTTACCTGGGTCAAGTCTGGATGCATTTTCTTTAAAATACTTCTATTGTTATATGTATATACCACATCTTCTGTATCCACCTGTTGATGGACACTTACGTTGTTTGCATGTCTTGGCTGTTGTAAATAATGCTGCAATGAACATGGGAGTGCGTGTATCTTTTTGAATTAGCGTTTTCATATTCTTTGGATAAATACATAGAAGAGGACTTGCTTGACCATATGGTAACTGTGTTCTTAATTTTTGGAGGAGCCTTCACACTGTTTTCCATAATTGCTGCGTTTACAATCCCGTCAGCGGTGGAGGAGGTTTCCCTTTTCTCCCCATGCTTGCCAACGCTTGCTAGTTCTTGTCTTTTTTATGATAGTGATTCTAAAAGATGAAATATTGCCATTTGCCACAACGTGGATGAATCTTGAGGTTATTATGCTAAGTGAAATAAGTCAGATGGAAAAGGACAAAAACTATGTGATTTCATCCATATGTAGAATATAAAACAAAAAGGCAGCAAACACAACTCATAGATACAGACAACAGTTGGTGGTTACCAAAAGAGAAGAGAGGGTAGGGGGAGGGGAGATGGGTAAAGGAGGTCAAATATATTGTGACAGATAGAAACTAGACCTTTGTGTCGCTGGTGTGGCTCAGTGGATTGAACACTGGCCTGCAAACCAAAGGGTCACTGTTCGATTCCCAGTCAGGACACATGCCTGGGTTGCAGGCCAGGTCCCCAATAGGGGACATGTGAGAGGCAACCACACATTGCTATTTCTTTCCCTCTCTTTTTCGCTCCCTTCCCCTCTCTCTAAAAATAAATAAATAAAAATCTTAAAAAAAGAAAAAAAGAAACTAGACTTTTGGTGGTAGGCATGCTTTAGTGTATACAGATTTCAAATTATAATGTTTTACACCTGAAGCACATAATATAGTGTTATTAACTAATGTTACCTCAATTTAAAAATTAAATAAAATACGGCCTACTGGTAAGGGGTGACCTTTCTAGGAAAAATAAATTCTTCTCAGAATGCTATTTTAATTAAGACCTATTCAAAATAGAAAGCTTAAAATTCCTATAGTTAGCATGCATGCAAACTTTTCTGTGACAAAACAGCATTTGTTTCTTAGAGAATTGATGATATCCAGGAGTCAAGAATTCATGTTTCAACCTCAGTACTTTACTTTATGACATGGCCTTGACTAAGCCAGTGGATATCATAACTTTTCTTACGAGTTAATCATATCCTAAGACAGAGTTTACACATAGTCTCTGTCGTCATCTTGCATGTGTGCAGCCAACAGTCATGCGGTTTTTCAATGATGCAGGTATTGTTTCTTCATTATCTGTTACTTGAGGTCACAGATCAACCTTGACTTACTCTAAGGACGAGTTCCACTCACAACCGGCCAGGGCAGCCAGGGAAGTGAATGTGAAGATATCCTTAATATTTGCCAGCGTGCCACGTTATGGCCTTCTTCTGAAGGCTGTCTGGTAGGAAAGACCACGGGAGCTCTCGCGACTAGAAAGCTTGAGTAACCTTGTAGACACGGTGTTTCTCGTGATAACCCATGTCCTTTCCTGAGCGTGCATATTGGTATACTTAGCTTTCACTGTAAATCCTTAATTATTTGAAGATCCCAGTGCCAGTGTTACCTACCAGGCGAGAATAATTTTAGCTGAGCTGACTGAAAGTGCTCCCAGTGTTCTCTCCAGTCATTTCGTCTGCTTCCTTGTCCTGGTGTGGACAAATCATACAGACTGTGTAGAATGACCTGCTGGAGGCCGGGAGTGGTTTTGTGATTCCCATCTTGTTTGTGGGGGCAGCTCCTCCTCCCTGTTCATCTGTCGCATCCTCAGCCGTCACGAATGTTTTGTTTTTCTCTTGCAGATGACGCGATTGGTGCTGCCCGGCATGGTCGAAAGGTGAGTCACGAGCTCACACACACACACCAGGGAGACAGAGCTCATGATTATTTATAGGGAGAATCCTCTCTCTGAGAAATTCGCTAAAGTGACTAATGAGCCTATCCTCCATGTCTTAGTGACAGAGTAAGGTGCCCGGTGAGTCACAGGGTGAGGTGTGAGTCATCTGGTGGTGGAGGCTTTTTCCACTCGATTCCCTTTTTATTTCCCTCTCCAGAGTTGTGGTGGTTCCTTTAGATCTGGATAAAAAGTCTGCCTGAGTCACCATCACTAACTCAATTGCCTGCTACTCTGAGGGGGCGGATAGTGTTCCTGGGGTATCCCAGGGAATACCGTCTTAAAGCTGTCTGCTCGCGGAGCCCAAGTCCGTGGAGTTTCATGGCGTGAGGCGCCATCCTCTGGCTTCCAGTCCTCACTGGGAGGGCGGGTGTGTGCCCGGTTGGGGCTGTAAGGTGATTGTAAGTTGTCAGACCCGCCCATGGAGGGAAAGACTGTGTCCACTGGCCTCGTTCTTCCACTTCATGTTGGGTTCCACTAGGATACCCTGGATGTCTTCATGTTTGTGGAGAAATGTGCTGTTGAGTTCTCGCAGTTGAAAGAGCGTGAAGTGGAAAATTGTGACTACACTCTGTTCTTCCCTTGGAAGAGCCTGAATGGCGGCTAGACCGTCAAAGAAAACCTGCTGGAAAGAGCTGGGCTTGCATCTTGAGCTAGCGGGTCATTTGCTAAATTTAGGGCTTCACGGTCATCCCTGCTCTGCAAAATAGCTTTCAGCTTGGACTACACCCGAAGGAGTCACAGCTCCGAAAAGGGAAAATCCAGGACCCTACTTCTGTGATGACACCTCTGTGACCAGCCGCAGGGAGGGGTGACAGCGAGTGTTGATCGAGTACATACTCTGTGCAGGTGTTACACCGAGAACGCAGTGGGTGTTAACTCACGTCACTCTGATGGCCTCCCGTCATGGTGCAGATGAGGAAATTGCGATTAGGGATCCATTTTGTTTGGCATCTACAGAGACTGGTTGAGAAACTGCTTCTTAGCAAGACTCTTTGCTTGTAATTTCATTTTATATGTAGTTTTGTATATTTTTATAGCTTGATTTCAGTAAAAATTTCCCCTTAAAATCTTCAGACTGCTTGTTGTTGATTGGTCGTGAGAGTGTGTCCCCCTGGTGGTCAGAAGTAGAAGTGACAGTGGTCAAACCAGACCAGAACCCTAGAAAACTGCTGAGAATTAGGGCAGACAGAGTAGAACGCAGAAAGGAAGAAATTTGGGCCGTCGGCTTAATCCTACTTTGACAACTACAAGTGACATGGTATTAATTCAGAACAGGAAGTCCATCCATTAAAAAAGAAATACTTATAAATCACAGAGGTATTGTAAGAGGAATTTCTAAGTGTGTTGATTAAAAAAAAACTAAATCAAAAGAGATAGCAATAATGACATCTTTTGTAGATCATAAAGTATTAGGTTCAAAGAGTCACAGAATTTCAGTACTTCAGGTTAAATGAGGGCTATGAAACTACGTAATTAGTAAATGCTCTAGGTACTAAGAGCGTCACTCCTATCTCTGTAGGCCTGATAGTCAGGATCGCAGGTGTAGCTGGAGCATTAGATAAAAACAAAGAATGCAAAGAAAAGGACCCATCCACGCAACATTCACTGAGCAGGTTTTATCACGGAGTACACAGAAGATCCATGGGATCCTTGCCTTTAAGAACTCAACTTGACTTTAAACTGAGGTTGAGAAACGATCTGGCAGAAAGCCACTGTGGGCTGCACTGAAACTGACATGGGGGGGCTATGGCACTTGTTAACAACTAATAAGAAATGTAAGTGGATTTTATGAGTCAGTTCTTTTGATGAGGTGAAGGAACAGCTATATTCACTTTGAATTAAAGGAGTTTCTAGTTGCATTCGTCCAGGTAGGCTGACTGCTCTGACAGCACTGCTGGAGCTCAGTGGCTGTGATAGCTGCTTTCCCCCTGCGTCACAGCCAGGGAGTCAGTGGTCAGGGCTCTGCTCTGCCCAGCTCCTCAGGGTCTCAGGCTCCTTCCATCGAGGGCCTCTGTTCCTGGGCCTTGCAGTTCTCTGCCGAGTCCTCTGGATGCAGCTGGCAGGTGAGGAGGGAGAATAAGGGTGATTTTCTAGGCATGTTCATGGGCCGGGCCCAGGAGTGATGTACATCATCGCTTCTGCCCACGTTCCACCATCCAGAACTCAGGCAGAGCCTACAGCTAGCTGCACGGGAGGCCGGAAATGTTAGTTGTGTGCCCAAGAGGACAGAAAAACTCCAATTTAACAGATTGTCGTACATCGTAAATGATTAATTATCACCTGCCCTTTACACTGTCCCCAAATGGCATATTTCCTATGCTTGGTTTCCCCAGGATTCGTATTTCCATTTAGTAAAAGTAGAGTCCTACAGAAAGATCCTTTGCTGTTGTTTGTTCCCCTTTCACTGATTCTATCTCTGATGTATGAGATGGTCCAAACCCTCTGGAACTACAGCCGAGGGCCCGCTGACCATCACTAAACAAGTATCTGCAATCAAACTAAGGTGTCATGACCATAGAGGTAGAAAGTGCATAATTACATTTTAGAGGAAACTTGGTTTTTTCACTTCCCTGGAATTATAAACATTGTGTACAGCTGGAGCCAGGAGGTGGTTGCCATAACAACCATGGAAAAGCTAAAAATAGCCCTCTCATACTGTATTGCTTAAGGTGGAATTATGACATGTTATGGTGTTTTAGGGCAGGCAATTCTCTCTCATGTGGTAACTGTTTGCAAACTTTCTTCAGGAAAGCAATATTTGTGTAATGTACTTGGGTTGCTAGTGCTAATTATCTACCTGACCATAGAACTGTTTTGACGTGTTTCTCAGTCTTCTTGAGAATCTGTTGGAGAACTGTCTGTACCAATTTCAGTGTTATGTTACAGCTTAAAAATAAAAGTAATGACCCTCCAAGAGCACACTTTTGCACTCCCTGCTAAGACATGAAAATATGAACAATTGTGACAGTCTTGTTTATACGATCTCCCTTGACTGGCATCAAGCTATTTGCAGCCCGCTGCCCACATGAGGGCTGACCCTGTGTTCCATCTCTTCGCAGCAGCAGGTACGTCTGCCCACCTCTCCCTCCTCACCTGCAGTGTGAGGCAGTGATGAGGACGGCAGCAATCAGTGACTTACTTCAAAGGAGACCTATCACTTCCTCTATGACGATAATTCTTCTGGAGCTATGGACAAGGTTACTACAGCTGTCCGATGGAATAGCGGGGCATGCACAGGAGAATAAAGGCTTGGCATTGTTATTTTTGTATCCAGTTGACAAGGAGAGTGTCGTGAATGCGAATTTCACAGGTCTGAGGGAATTCTAACCATAGGAAGCCATGAATGCACAGTGTTGAGGTCATAGGTTTGTGTGCGTTGAGCATTTATTTCACTAGTGAGAAGGGCTGGGAATGGAAGGGAACGTGATCCTGTGAAAAGGGGCTTCCTCGGCGGCAATGGCATTTTCTGCTGTGTTTCTGCAGTATTTTAGTTCTAGTGGATTCTCGGGAAATTTGCACCGCTGAGACACCATCATGTGGCTGTTAGCGAGCAAGAAGCGTGATGAATTAAGAATGTTGTATCACAGAAAACATCACTTGACTCGTTTATTTGAATTATTTGTCATAACAAACTGGAAATGTGCTGAAGCAACGTGAGTCTTCATTACGGAACTTCAGCAAATAATACTTAATGTACCTTCCAGTCTTAGAATTGCTCCCCAAGTCCCCGGAAAATGGGAGATTTATCAGGGTTGGATTTTCTGTTTGTTTCTGTGTGTGATGAAGTGCAGCCTGTTTTGTCCTTCTGCTGGATACAACAGAGTTGTCGTGAGGCTGGCTGTGCCATGGAAACTGGTTTGACGTCACGAACTCTGCTGATAGAGGATTAGAGCTTGACAAAGTAGTTGATTTTAAAGACGAGTCCTTTTGGGCCTCGCGCTCCCAAATGTTCATCCCCCTCTCTGCATAAAGAACAGATCCTGTGTACAGTACAAGGTTTAAGGCAGCTATACCAGTGTGTCATTTATGATTCAGACAAAACTAAGGTGAATGTGGTTATGCTTGGAGAGAAAGAGAGAATTCTGTGCTGTCTTGTGTGTGGGTGTGGGGGGGAGGCTTTTGGTAGACAAACAAATCCGTGTGCTTCTTGGTCGCAGAGAGTTTTAGTAGAAGGGGTGCTTTCTCTGCTGCCGTTTTAGCACGGTTAGAAATGCCTGCCTTTTATTTACCTGACTCCAGGGCATTCTCACCGTGTGCTTTGTTGGTCTTAGGCTTGTTTTAACCTATTTTAGAGGACAAGTATTTTGTTTTGAAGAAAGTACCCTCAAATTCTGACTTATCACTAATTCAAACTAACTCTACCTCCTAGGAATTTTAATTAGGGTAGAATATTTGAGAAACAAAAATCTGAGTGGACTCAAGGAGTAAACGATTAAAGAAGCATAACTGCATGATTATGACATATTTGACTATTTGTCTGTTATATTCGAAAGCAGGAAAGAAGTTTTTGTCATCGTTAAGTGAATATTCCTGTATGGAAATTGTAGCTTTGGTGAATGAAGTTTCAGGAGTCTATTTTGGTGAGAACTAATGGCTCTCATAGCTTCCACTTCACTGGGATCTGCTCTGAGCCTAAAGGTAGCACATTCCAATATATCATTAATATATTTTTCTCCCTATTTTTTATAGATTTATCGAGATACATTTCATATACCATAAAGTCCACTCATTTATAAAGTGTACACTTTGGTGCGTCCTAGCCATCATCACAATCTGATTTTGTAATATTTGCAACACCCTAAATAGATACAGATATTTTAAACATCATAAATTAATGCTATATTAAGCATCTCCAGTAATGTTCATTTGCTTTCATTAAAGGGATTTCTCACAAATATAGATATAATGAATTTACTAGATATTCATTGCTGGAAACGATCGGCTTCTAACTCCTGATAGAGACTGTTATCCTCTGACCTTACAGTTTAAAAAGGGGAGGCTTCTCTGTCCCCATGAGTGATGCCAGCAGAAAATATAGGCAGGAACATTGTGATCACTGTGTATGGTGCCAGTGGGGTGCTGCAGAAGTCGGGGGAACCCTTTATAAAGTACATGATTGTCTCAGCACTGTGCTATACACCTGAAACTAGTACCAAATAATATTGAATTTAAAAAAAAATTCCAACTTCCTTTAAAACCCTAATATAACATTTTTATATTTGAGAATTTGATTTCTGGGACCAAAATGTGAATGGATTTCACTGTTTAGGAACGTGTATGTTACAAATAAGGACTTCAGTTAAAAAAACAAAAAACAACCGCTTGTTTCCCGTGACACGTCGGGCCGAGGACCCAGACTTCCCGGTTGACGTCTGAGGGGGCATCTTGTCTAGAGGCTGGCAGATGACCTAGGTGACCTTTGGGGATTATTTCTTTTCAGATTTATGTCTGGAATAACTTCGATGCCATTTAATCATGTTTCTCTTATTATTTTGCATAAAAAAGGGTTTATATAGTCCCCTTTCTCAATATTGAAAAAAATAGGCTTTAGGGAAAGTAAATTCAGATGGAGAAAAATGAGAAAACAGATTCCGAACAGGAGCGTGATCTGGGTAGGGGGTAGGAGGTGGCGGGGCCAGTGGCCGGCGCTGACGCAGGGGACCGACCCCTGGGAGAAGGATGGATGTGAGGCGGAAGAGCTGCTGGTTAATTCTGAGGTTCCCGAAACCCTGGTTCTGACTCTACCCAACCCATATACGCTTGCTAGTGACTTGCACATCTATAGAATTGCTCCCCTCAAACCAGTTTTCAATAATCAGTAGCATTAGTAACTCCTGATAACTTTCTGACTTTTAACTTTCAACAGTCTCTAAAAGTTTCAATAGAAACTTGGGAGCTTTGCCTTTTGGCTAAAGAATATGGCTTGATGAGCTCTAGCATCACGTGGAGTCAGCTCCCCAGGTAGTGCCTGAATACCTACAACCCAGGGGAGGCAGGAGCACAGGACCTGCCCACCACTCACTTCCAGAGGTTTTACTAAGTACGGGGTACACGCCCAGGACTGTGCTCAGTGTTCTGAGGAGAAGTGAGGACAGAGGCCACCGTGTGCAGAAGCCTATGGCTTTGTTGTGGGAGGAACGCACATGCACATAGAATGATCAGATACTACAGCAAGGTGGTACGTGATGAAACGCCAAAATCAAAGCTCCCGAGGAGCGTGAGCGTGTTTCTAAAGGTGAGCATTCTTGGTGCAGTGGGCAGAGAAGACCTCACAGGGCGGAGATCAACTCGAGGAGACTGCAGATCTGATCCGGCCGTGCCCTAGATTACTAAGACTGAGAAATGAGCTAACTGCAAGCAAGAGCTATTTTTAGTTGATTGAGTTATGCCTCATTCACTGACCAAGCACATCACATGCTGATGAAAGGCAAGGAGAGATGTGTGTTAGAAAAACAGCTGGTCATTCTGTTTAAAATCTGTATCTCCATCTGTAATTTACAAACTGTGTATGTGATTTCATTCTGTTTATGGTGCACTTTCCTTCTTAGATCTAAAGGGGTGATTCTGAACATCTCCTCCATCAGTGGCATGTTGCCGGTCCCACTGCTGACCATCTACTCTGCAACCAAGGTGAACAGTTTTTTTTTAAATATTTTTTTTATTTATTTTTAGGCAGAGGAGAAGGGAGGGAGAAAGAGGGAGAGAAACATCAATGTGTGGTTGCCTCTCACATGTCCCCAACTAGGGACCTGGCCTGCAACCCAGGCATGTGCCCTGACTGGGAATCGAACCAGCGACCCTTTGGTTCCCAGGCCCGTGCTCAATCCACTGAACTACACCAGCCAGGGCCCAAGGTGAACAACTTTTTAGTAAATCATGTCAGAATAAGAATTAATTTCGAATATCAGAAACAAGCATAGAACTTTCTTTAAGTTCTGTTCTTAGCAGTTTTCAAATGGAATGAGAAGAAAAAGAAAGTGCCCTGCGCTAGCTTCATGGGAGCTGGAGCCAGAGCCAGTGAGGTCTGATTGGTATGAACTTTATAACTGGGGCACCAAGATCGCAGGTCCACAGATGGGGTTTTTCCTCCCACTAGTTTACTGGTGTTAAAATTGATATTTGGACTTTCCAGAGAAAGCTGGCTCAGCTGATCAGAACATCATGTTAATGAATCTAAGATCGGGCATTTAATTCATTGATAAGTCCCTTTCATACAGCATCGGTTCAAGTATACAGAGCTGAGTAGAAGGATTGCAGCCAGTCAGCACTTAGATACACACAGTAGGCACAGGGTAGACTGGGTGAGAGTGTGAGCGTATTGCCACATTATTCAGAATTCACAGATAGATATTGTCATTTCCACAGTGAGATGAGAATTTTCCAGAACTCTGTAAGATGTAGTTTTATTTATCACCGTTCACCTCTCACGTTACTACTAGAAAAATAATTTAGAATGCATTTGCTGCTGCCTGCAGGTCAATAGCATCATCTGCATATACATTGTTGAGGTGTAGGATTCATCTCTGAAGTGGAAATGACCGCTGAGATGCTGAAATTAAATAAGCTTTTAGGGGGAAATGAGCAAAATATAATACATAATAAGAACATGCAATAGGTCAGGGAAGGAAAAGAGCAAAATGCCTGCCATCTTTTTCACTTGGCTTTTTGTCCCCAGGAAAAACATCAACAGTGACTACAGTCTTTTGGCAAAGGTTGGCCCCGCCCCCCACCCCTTTAATCTGCCCGCTTTTCTTATAGCTCTGCTACAGACGGCGGGCGTGTTTCCAGTGAACACCGACTGCTTACCTGTTCTGCTCCATGGACACAAGACTGATTATTGGGACCCTAATAGAGTCATTATTGATACTTTTCTCTTCCAGCCTGAGGCTATGTCCACCGTTGAAAACGGTACATTATGTTTCACAAACAGATTTAAAGTCATGCTATCAGAAGAAGTGGGCTGTCAGGTTCATCTCCACACTTTTTGAATCCTTTAGGGCCAAGAGGATGCTTGCTCTTTTCTCTTCATTGACAACAGAATCCTCATAGAACAGAGTTGAACAGAATTTATATTGTGTTTCTGTTTGAATGGCAAGTAAGGAGGAGAAATGCACCCTTTGTTGTATAATGAAACATTTCTTCTTGGAAAGTAATTTTCTGAAAAAAGAAAAGAAGAGCCTTTTCCAGTTAAATCAAAATTTGATCAGGATATTATATTTGGTAAGAGAATACCTAATTTGGTGGCAGATAAAAATGATTTGAGGGCTTCAGGTGTTTTTTTTGTTTGTTTTTTTGTTTTTTTGAAGGTCTTCTCTGCATTTGTAATAAAAAGAATGATTAGAAGCTACAGTGTTAAATGGTTAGTTTGTTATTTTTTTGTTTCCATGGCTACAGATCAGACAGATTGATGTGATTGCGTGTGTGTGTTTTCTTCTCACTCCACCCCCTCCCAGGCTTTTGTAGATTTCTTCTCTCAATGCATCCATGAGGAATACAGGAGCAAGGGCATCTTTGTGCAGGTGAGTAGAGTTTGTTTCAGTAAAGTATTCCTGTTTTTCTGTGGTTTCCACAGCAACTGTTGCCATCTTGGTAACAAAAGAAAATCACATGCCTAAGTAAGTGACTGTGACGTTAGCCCATTATTATGGTTTCTTTTTTCTTTGTGCACTTTAAGTCTAGATTTTGAAAAAATTATTCCTTAGAATTTTTAAGTCAGGATACCTAGAGTAGAACTGAATGCAGTGTAAACAGTTGGAGCATAATTATTGTACGTTCTCGGGGTGTAGTTCGAGAGAACTGGACTACTGATACCTGTTGGCTGCCGGGTGTGCAAGGTGGGCCGTGACTGCCCCAAAGTCGCGGTGTGGTTGCCGCCAGCGAGGGTGGAGAGCCGAACAAAACCGACTTGCTGGAGCAAGGAAAACGGCGAACACCAGGATGACACGGACTTGGCAGTGATTTTTCATAGTTGAAAGACTGTAGTAACATATATAATATGTACATAACAGAAAACACCATTTAAATACTTTTAAGAATTCAGTTCCTTGGCTTTAAGCACTTTCACACTGTTGTGCAGCTGCCACCACCGTCCACCTCCAGAATTTTCTTCACCTTCCAAAACTGAGACTCTGCCCGCATTAAACAGTAACTCCGCATTTCCGCCTCCCCCGGCCCCTGCCTGCCACCCTTCCACTTCCTGTCTCGCTGAATGTGGCTGCTCTAGGTACTTCAGGTGAGTGGGGCATAGTGTTTGTCCTTTTGGGACTGGCTTTTTGCACTTAGCCTCACGGTCCGTCTAAGTTGTCTCACGTGCCAGAATTCCCTTCCTTTCTAAGGCTGAATCCTATTCCGTTGCGTGGACATGCCACACTGTGTTTGTCCATTCGTCCATCGATGGGCATCCGGGTTGCCTGCACCTCTGGGCTGCTGAGAATAATGCTGCAGTGAACACGGGTGTGCACCTGTGTTTTCAAAACCCTGCGTTCAGTCCTTCTGTATGTGTTCCTAGAAGCGGAATTACTGGGTCACGTGGTAATTTTACTTTCGGGGGGAGAGGGAATTGCCTTACTGTTTTCCAACAGTAGCTGCCTTTTTCACATTCCCACCAGCAGTGCACCAGTGTTCCCGTGCTTGTTCACATCCTCACCATTACTTATTTCCTGTTTTGTTTTGTTTTAATTTTTAAGTACTAGCCATCCTAATGGGGATGAAGCAGTATCTCTTCGTGGATTTGATCAGCAGATCCCTAATTATGAGTGTTGTTGAGTTTCAAGTGCTTATTGACCATTTGTGTATCTTCTTTGGAGAGAGGTTTATTCAACTCCTTTGCCCATTTTTTAATTGGATTGTTTGCTTTTTTATTGTCGAATTGTAGGAATCCTTTATGTATTCTGGATATTAACCCTTTATTGGATAGTTTGCAAATATTTCTGCCCATGCTGTGGGTTGCCTTTTCACTTTATGCCTGGTGTCCTTTGATTCATGACATTTTAAATTTGGATGTGGTCCAGTCCAGTTTATTTATTTTTTTCTTTTGTTGCCTGTGCTTCTGGTGTCATATCCAAGAAATACTGCCACCATGAGTGTCAGGAAGCTTTACACCTATGTTTTCTTTCAAGAGTTTTATAGTTTAAGCTTTTACATTTAGGCCTTTGGTGCATTTTTGACTTAATTTTTATAGAGAGCTTTGACTCGATTATGTAGCTAACAGATATAATGCTGTGAACATATAATACAAAATATAAGAGGACGGAAGTTGAGGAGTTTTCAGGGTGTCTGTCTCAAATCAGCTCTCGTTCAGAAGTAACAGCTCGTGGCATTTCCTTGCTCGGGCAGTGTTAGCGATGTCTTAGGAGCCCTTGACTTTCATGTGCTTTGTCTGTTCCTGCCC